>APFE030889071.1:15072-28593 GCA_000404065.3 Pinus taeda | reverse complement strand
TAATTGTGTAATTGTGTGAAACAAGTATTTATGAATGAATTATATGTGAATTCGTAGGTTCTGTAACAAGGGTTGCAGGCAGAATTTTGAAGGACACGCAGAGGAGCAAAATGATTTAGAGGAATCATAAAGGGATCTTTGAATCCATTTGAAGATCAGGGTGAAGCTCCGAGGAAGCTATGAAACGATAATTCATAGAGGAGTTAAGCTTAGAGAAAGTTGAGAAGCGGAAGAGCAGAAGTCAAAACCCTGAAGAAATAACCAAAACCATAGAGAAACGCTGAAGAAACAACAAAAAACATAAAGAAAAGGACGACGGAAGAAGTGAGTCATTGAAGTTTAAGTACCGTTGGATCTTACAAATCAACGACATAGGAGACAAGGAACGAGAACCACCGATCTCATAGATCGACAGTCATTGAATGTTGAAGGAGTACGGAGGATAATCAACGAATTATAATATTCAAAGGCAGGAAAGTGGATTTCGGGCGGAAGGAAGGGCCGTAAGTGGTTTTTACCAATTGGATCTGATTCCATTCATAACGCAACATGTAGCAGAGAAGTGGGGAAGGGAAACTGCTTCATCGGGCGGTTAAACCCCATGCTTGTGGTCTATCCGAAATCGAGGTGAACCGTCAAATCCACTAAGTGTAGATCAATGCTGGAAGATTAATATGAAAGTTGTTTGATTAAATAAGGGAGGAGGAGAATGCAACATGCGAGATAAGTGGAGCCGATGGGGTTATATGGCATAATTAATATGTTTTGAGTTCTAGAGGTTAATCACATATCGAAGAAGATGGGGAACCACATGTTAATGTGACCCGCAGACTATAGAGATTGCGATAAGCGAAAAGGTAAACCTCGGTAAATGTGCCAAGGGCATACCAAGGGGAAAAAAGTATGGTGTGTGTATATTTCCTTTGTAAATGGTTTATTAAGAAAATAGTGCCGATAGAAGTGTTATACGTTAAAATATATGTAACCAAGGTTTAAAGAGGAAAAGGTTATATATGTGCGGCTAAAGGGTTAGTGAAGGTTTTAGAAAGGTTATGAAGGGTTTAAAAAGTCCCGATAGGAAGTCATAGATGAAAGGCTTTAATAAAGTCTTATGTGAAGGTTTGAGGGTTGATTGAGGTCCCGATAAGTGAATATTGCCTAAGGGTTAGACTATATTGGTTAGTCTATAAATTATTATCATTGATGGTTGAATATTTGACTCCTTGGTGAGTTAAATACCTAGGAAAATTGTGTTTATGCATTTTACATGCATATTGTGGGTATAAGCGGGGATACCGATGTCATTTGGTATCAAAGAAGAATTGTAATTGAAACAATTGGTGTTAAAATAGAACAAAGAAATTCTATGTGAAAGAATTGAGAACAAAGTTATGTGTCAAAGATGTTTATGCAGGCAAGGAAGGATTAGATTTTAATCTGACAGAAAGTAGGCACACAGAGGTGATGTGTAGCAGAACTTGCAGATGTAAGAAACAGAGGGCAATCCATTCAAGGTACAGGTGGAATGGTGAAACAAGATCATGCTGAGATCTTGAAGGTGAGGTGATATGTTTTGTTTTGATTTGAGAATGTGTGTTTGTACATTAATGCACAGATAAAGGTGAGAATCTTGCAACAATCCAGAGCGAGGAGTGTTGAATTGGTTCCAGAGGAAAGAACCAGAGAGATGCTAAAAGACTGAGCTCAAAGGAGAGAAGCTTAGTGAGGCATATGTAGCAAGAAGGAGACTTGTTACTGTAGAAGTATTGTTGCAGATCACAAGGGAAATTCCAAAGAGGATGTGGGTAGAATTGCTAAGGTAATGAAGGAAGCTCGTAAGACTTTCTAAGTGAAAGAAGAGGTGGTCAAAACCAAGTATTTCATTGTGATTGAAATATAAGAGGACAATTGTGTTCTTGAGAAATGCAGATGAGTTGAAGCCTAGAAGGAGCAGAGAGAAGTGTTGAAAGGAGGTTCCAGAGATAGAGAACCAAGGGCTTGCCAAAAGACCAAGTATAGAGGAAAGCTTGGTAAGGTAAGTTGCAACAAGGAGGACTTGTTGTTGCAGAAGCTTTAATGAAGCTCATAGTAAGTGAGTAAGGAGCTCATGAAGATAGAGAAGAAGAAGATGGCTACTGATAGTCATAGCAGAGGTTCTGAGGAAGACCATAGCAAAAGAAAGATGAAGAAAGAGGATGCCAAGGCAAATGGTAAGAGGATGATTCAAGAGGAAATTGACAAAGAGATTGCAGAGTCAAAAGAAAATCTTGAGGCATTAAGGAGAATACTTGAGGAAAGCCATAGACTAGGTTGGGTCTTGAGGAAGAAGCCATCGAAGTGGAATAAGTTGCAGAGGAAGCTACAATAGAGGCAAGTAAGGTGGCTGATGGAAAAACTCAAAGAAGCTGAGTTGGAAATGGAAGAGTCCATTTGTGAAGCAGAATAGGGCGAAACTCTGGGAGAAAGTGAAGATGAAGACTTGAAGATTGAAATTTCAAGTGAGGCCAAAGGTTCACATGGTTTTAAATCTAACAATTTATGTATGTTTGCAGGTGAAACATGTAAAGAAGGACAATTTGCTAATATTGTCATAAAGGAGGAAGAAGACAAGTAGAATCTAAATTTTGTTATGGAAGAGGATGAGATAGATAGATCTCATATACAGTTGGGGAAAGATATCAAGCAAGCAAGTGAAGGGCTTGAGGAGATTGAAGAGGAGACGATTGAAGAATTTATAAGTCACAAAGAGAACTTGGAACAACAAGGAGACATGATGAGTGAAGCATCAAGTGACACCACAAGGTCTTATGTTTTTAAAACTGATAGTTTGTGTATGATGACAGGTATTGCAGGGGAAAGGAAACCTTTTGAAGATATCTTCAGAGTAGATGAAGATCTAGAAGTAAAAGGTGACAAGGAAAACTTCTCAAAAGAAGAATAATTTGATTGCATACAAAAGGAAAAGTCTATGGATGACTCTATAGAAGTTGTAATAGAGAGTTAGAAGTGAATTATAACTCTAAAGGTAGTTTCATGATTCGAGGAACTATAGAGAGTTTTTAGGAATTAATTGAAGTTAGAAGTGGACATAGAGGAAATTTAGGAGTCAGTTCAGTAGATCTAGGATTTGAACCAGAATTAGTTCAACAAAACCTTTCTGGTATAAATGTAAGCCTATGAGTAGAGTAAAAGGAGGAGGCCACTGATATTGAAGATTAGGTCTGTGAGAGACAGAGAGTCTCGAATGTAATCATTTGTTTATACTTATATATATAGAGGTTTATTCCCTAACTGTGCAATTGTGTGAAACGAGTATTTATGAATGAATTATATGTGAATTCGTAGGTTTTGTAACAACAGTTGCAGGCATAATTCTGAAGGATACATAGAGGAGAAAAATGATTTAGAGGAATCATAAAGGGATCTTTGAATCTAGTTGAAGATCAGAGTGAAGCTCTAGAGAAGCTGCGAAGTGAGAATTCGCAGAGGAGTTAAGTTCAGAGAAAGTTGAGCAGCGAAAGAGCAGAAGTCAAAACCCTGAAAAAAATAACCAAAACAATAGAGAAACACTAAAGAAACAATGAAAAACATAAATAAAATGACGAGGGAAGAAGTGAGTCATTGAATTTTAAGTACTGTTGGATCTTACAGATCAACGTCGCAGGAGACAAGGAACGAGAACCATCGGTCTCATAGATTGACGATCATCGAATGTTGAAAGAGTGTGGAGGATAATCAATGAAGAATAGTATTCAAAGGCAGGAAAGTGGATTTCGGGTAGAAGGAAGGGCCGTAAGCGGTTTTTACCAATTGGCTTTGATTCCATTCATAACGTGACACATTGCAGAGAAGTGGGGAAGGGAAACCACTTCATCGGGCAGTTAAACCCCATGCTTGTGGTCTATCCGAAATCGGGGTGAACCGTCAGATCTACTAAGTGTATATCAACGGTGGAAGATTAATATGCAAGTTGTTTGATTGGAGAAGGGAGGAGGAGAATGCAACATGTGGAGTAAGTGGACCCGATGGGGTTATATGGCGCAGTTAATATGTTTTGAGTTCGAGAGGTTAATCGCATATTGGAGAAGATGGGGAACCACATGTTAATGTGACCTATGGACTATAGTGATTACGATAAGCGAAAAGGTAAACCTCGATAAATGTGCCAAGGCCATACCAAGGCTGAAAAGGTATGGTGTGCATATATTTCCATTGTAAATGGTTTATTAAGAAAATAGTGCCGATAGAAGGGTTATGCGTTAAAATATATGTAACCAAGGTTTAAAGAGGAAAAGGTTATATATGTGTAGCTAAGGGGTTAGCGAATTTTTTATAAAGGTTATGAAGGGTTTTAAAAGTCCTGATAGGAAGTCATAGGTGAAAGGATTTAATAAAGTCTTATGTGAAGGTTTGAGGGTTGATTGAGGTCTCGATAAGTGAATATTGCCTAAGGGTTAGACTATGTTGGTTAGTCTATAAATTATTACCATTGATGGTTGAAGATTTGACTCCTTGGTGAGTTAAATACCTAGGACAAGTGTGATTATACATTTTACATGCATACTGTGGGTGTAAGAAGGGGTAACCCGACGTTAGATTTGAATTATTTCTATGTATCATTGTTGTCCTCTTATTTCCCCCTTTCCACTGTGTTTTCTGTTGTTCCTCTCGAGTTGCAGGAGATTACTCCCCTTTGTTAATTGAAGTTTTTTTGTAGACTCCTGAAAGATGGCCATAATCATGGATAATATGGCAGTTAAATGGTAATTTATCATATACCTGCACTTGGAAATGACTCCATTCTCCCATGGTGAGATCGATTTAAGCCAGAATCCCTTTTCCAAGTCAACTTCCACTCATATCTTAGCATATGCAAATTAATATCCCTTGGGTTATGTTATGTTTATGTAATTCACCAATCCATTTCCAATTGCTCTAAGACATTCATCACTCTAGAAAGATAAAGGAAGTTTGGGAAATTTGGCCTAGATAAGGATTGCATTTGGAATATCATCTGCAGGATCAAAATCTAGTGACCATTTATTCAAATACATGCCCCTTTCCCTAGAAAAGTATGGTTTGTTTCTAAATATGATATATTTATCTTCCTTTAACTCAAATAGAAAGGAAAAGAATCCATTTCCACAAGCATAAATAGAAATGTTCTCTTTCATCAAAAATTTCCAGTTTTTCTCCATTCGTTGCTCCATGGATTTTGGAGACAACGACATACCAATAAATTTCCCTAATATATCTTGATCAGAGAATGCTAAAATTGTACGATGGAATCCAATAGGCAGTGCCATAGAAGGAATATTGTCCTAGTTTTCCACAAACTTAGACTATAATTCACTCATCCTGGGTTTTTAGGGAATCAAAGCGATTAAAGCATGAAAGGCTACTGCTTCATTTGGTGGAGGGTGAGGAGCCCCTTTTGGGCCTGCCATATCTTGTTCATAGAAGAAATTTGCCTAGTGTTTTAGAGGGTTTAGAGTGTGCTTCTATGTGATGTATTTTAAGTGTTTTAATGCTTATTATGGATTGATGCTTATCAATGTTTATGTTTCATTTAATTTATATGATTTCACTAGTTGATAATTAAATTAAAATCATGGAAGCTTTATTCCAAAATATATGTCTGTTGATATAATTAGAATATTATAAAATTTTAAATAAAAGGTTCAATTTTATAGTTATTTTGATCTACTTTTTATAATATTATAAATCATTTTTTGATAAGTATGTGGAAGGTTAGACACTTATAGTGAAAAACTAGGTTTTCTCACCATCTATTACCTCTAATATTGAAGAAACAAATGAAATAAGTGGATCGATTTAGCTCATGACCTCTTAAATTATTAAAGTGTTTCAAAAACGATATTTTTCCAACTATGGAATTCATTTATTTCTATATCTATCTAATACTATCTATTATCTATCTATCTATCTATCTATATAATATATATATAAATATAATAAATAGATATATATAATATATATAATATATATATATAATATATATATATATATATATATATATATATATAAATATATATATATATATAGATATATATAATGAATTTGTGTTGGATCTCTCTCGCACACACACATATAAAGGTAATGAATTTGTGTTGGCTTTAGGTGAAATTAATTTTACAGTGTTAAGTCAACTTGCTAAATTAAGAATGTTAAGTTAGTGAAGCATTATTTTCTCACAATGTTTTATATGCTAATTATAATTAATTACGTTAATTAGAATTTGATTCTTTATTTTATTATATAAGGCAAATGTGTTCTCAAATGGGTGTAGCTTCGGAGTCAGGTGGTAGGGATGAGTCGCTATTTTCCTCCCCAATAGGGTTCCAATCGCACCGAGATTGACATAATTTCTCCTTGGGAGTCATTTCTACATGAAATATAACCAACTCACCTAGACATGGGTGAGTTTTTTGTGGATGTAGCTAGTAGTAATATTCGATAGAGTGAACTACACACACACACACACACACACATACTATATATATGTGTGTGTGTGTGTGTATTATTAGGAATAATATATGAAATTCAATGATTATACTTCATATTATGCATTCACCATATATGTGTTTAACACACACACACACACACACACACACACACACACACACACACATATATATAACACATTGAGCTTAACATTTTGGGGATATATTGTTGGACATTTTTCTATACCTCCACTATTTGGTAATTCATTTTTCCCTCAACATTGAATGATTATTTCTTGATTATAATGAATATTTTTGGTTGCATCATTAGTATATATTCATTGTTCATCTATTCTGAAAATGCATAAACAAGGTGCTTCAACATTACATTATGACCAATATGTCAGAAATACTAAGAGGTGGGGTGAATCAATATTTCTTTCTCAGTTAAACTTTACTTAGTTTATGAATTCATTTTAAAGTTATCTTAAACCATTGTATCATTAGCAAAATATTATGTGAATACTCCTTGTCGTGGCAACAAAGCATGAGCTTTCCAACCCTTCTGTAATCCTCTGAAAGGAAGATTGCTAGGCTTAGCGGAGCAAGACAAATCACTAGAGGAATTAAGGTTGACTTCGCACCACGTTGCATAAATATCCTCCTTCTACACCCCTGCAACTTCTTGAACCATATATTTCCTATTTAAATGTATCTTTCCTTTCATGAATGCTGCAAAAAACCTCTAACCTCTCCCACGCTTTAGGAAGCGGCTTCATCCAAAACCATTTAATAGAGAACTATCCAGAATCCATCAAATTGATTCCATAATTATAAGGTATAACAAAGATAAGACATGGATTCTTCCTCTCCACTTTTGATAAGTAAGGATGCACATGGCCTCCTTCCCAACTATCTGCCACCTCACTTTGAAGACACCAACCCTACATGTTTCATTTATTTGAGACAAGGGAACACAATGAGAGCACTATTGGGAGGTATGTTTTGTGAATTATATAACTCCTTATATCTTCAATACCCATAAGATGGTAGGACCTATAATGCATATGTGGGATTATCATGGGATAGGTTGCAACCCTGACATTCCTTTGATATCATAGTATTGTGCTTCAAGTTGGAAAGCTCATTTTTCTCAAGAGTCTGCTTCCTTATTTTGATGTCAAAGAATGCGATAATATGATTTGCAAGAGAAGGATTCCTGAATTTCTCTAATTCTGCAGAGGAGGAGAGATAATTGATTATTCGTAGGGAGATATCCTTTGTGTATATGCCATATTGTGAGGAGTGAGTCGCCTATCATGATGATCAAAGAGACCCCCCATTCTGAAATAGTTGGAGACCAAAATAAATCACATATGTCTCGACAAGATTATTCGATTTGTGTCCTAACCCCTAGGCATACTTTTCCCCTTGTACTCCCTTCGAGATTGAGAAGAATCCCTCCCCCTTTTGCGCCCACCCTTGAAATTTTTGGAATTTTAACCCCCCCCCACAAAAAAAAAAAAAAAAAAAATGTTTGAGCAACATCAAGACTTTTCATTTTTGGGGTTTTTATATGTTTTTTTCACAAACATAGGGTTTTCTTGGGCTAGAGTTCTTCTTTTGACGTTACAATTCTTGTTAAGTTGGTAACTTTGTTTCTTTACATGTTATAACAAGGTTTATAGTCACAATTGTCTAGGCTTTAGTTTCATTTATTCTAGCTAGCTAGGTGTTTATATCTATAATTTAAATAACTATCATGGAAAACATTGTCAGTTAAATTGCGTAATTTTGTTCCTTTAGTAAAGATATTTCTATGATGAATATTATAGATAATCTGTTGTTTTGTCAGTGGTTTAATTTCCTTAGCATTAGACCATTTCCAAACATATCTAGGCACTACATGTAAATTTTATTTCCTATAATATAATATAACTTATATACAAATAAATACTAACATATACTCTGATATGAAATGGAATATGTAAATGGGTTTGTATCTCAACTTCTATAGCATGTGCCTCACCTTATTATAGATAAAACCATTCTTGTGGGGTCTACCTACCCACTTGAATTCATTGTTTTCATTCGCGATCTCCTTTCCCAAGCCTTCTAATAGACATATTTAACTTTTGTTAATGTATTTGGTGTATCATTGTGTTTTAATAATTGCATAAAAGTTTCGACAATTTTATCATGAATTTTTTAGCATGGTACACTAGAACCTTTTTAGCCACCACAAGTGCAAGTCTACTTTGACTTTTATAATTTGTTTCCAGTATTGGATGTTCTATATTTTGATGATTAGTAACTACAATTGTCTCTAAGCCCAACATGCATAATCTTCCCTAGGGATATATAGCTTGCTATGAGCTCTAGATTGTTGCTACTATTATAACCACATATAATAGGGTCTTGTACATGAGAGAAATAGTTAAATCCCTATGTAGCCCATGTGTATTAATGACCATGCAACTAGACAGGGCCTTGTTTAGTTGTAGTAGGCCAAATGTTTTGGAGAAAATGTGATTAAAAACCACAGAGTCATATTAAGTGGGAGCATAGTGATTGTAATCATATGCTAGGGAAAAGCATTCAAGGAACTAAGTTTTGCATGCATAGTAATATAGAAAGATGGAGGGTTGGAGGGGAGGATATGGGAGGCACATTTTAAGGAGAGGGGTGTCACCATTAATATGAATAGGAGGAATTTTGGGACTTAACTTCAAATATTCAATTCTAGCATAACGTATAAGATAATGTTTGGTGGATCAACGATATCATTATATTCATCAGCTGCCTCTATTGAATCAATGGAATATACAATTCTATATGTATAAGATGGTAATTAAGGTGTTTCTACCATTTCTTATGTCAATATTAGCCACACAGTCTAAGCCTTTATTTTTTTGAGATTTGGAACATTTAGCTCTAGACTTAATGTGCCTATACAATCTTGGGTTGACAATGGTAGATGCTTATCTAATTTAAATACAACACTAATATAATGGACTAAATGTGTATTTCATTAGAGAAATTTTGAAGTAAAAATTAGGCCTAAAATTTAAAATGTATTAACTAAAATCAACTTTATAAAAACCAATAGAATTGAGATGATGCCGTCAACCATGGGGGATGATTCACCATTTTTGGAGTAAAAAGGTAAAATGATAAAAAAATGAAAAAATAAAAAAAACTATCTTTTCAACTTGTATTTTCACCTTATCTCCCTATGGTTTTACTCAAGTTTCAAGCAGGACCACTAATTGGACGAATAATTTAATTTTTCATCAAAGGAGTACCCATGTTGAATACTTTCGATGGAACCCACTACATGAAAAATGAGAAATATATGAAAAATGTGATTACAATCACATATTTTACTGTATTTATCATTTTTTGTGTAACAAGATCCATCGAAAGTATTCAACATGGGTACTCCTTGGATTAGAAATTAAATTTAGGATCCAACAAGTGCTCTCGCTCGAAATTTGAGTAAAATCGTAGGAAGATATGTTGAACATACAAGTTGAAAAACCAATGAGGTAATCTAATATTATTTTATTATTTCTATTACTATTTTATAATTTTCCTTAGGAGGCCCATTTTAGCCCTCAATATTTATCTAATGCATATGCATTATTACTAGAAACATTGGTGTAGATGTCCTTGGTGTGCTTCTCTCTTTGGCTTATGAAACTTAGTATTAGCTTAAGAAACATAAAGATTTGAATCTTGATCCATCTCCATTTGTTTTCCTGCACAAGCAATAAGGCACTCAACATCTTGTTGCTCATGTTCTAATCCTTAAAAGTGGCATGCACTACAATGACTTAAATAGTTGTTCACAGTTTATCTAGAGAAGAAAGTAGTGGGTTACGTTATCTTGGCAAGCTATCCTCTTAGTCAATTGTGATTTTTTTATGATGATAGGTGGTATTAGTGGGGATATATACTATGCCTATTTCAAAGAATTTTCCCATTACCATTACGAATAAAACCAAGTATTTTCATTAAATCTCCATCCTTAATAAGGAAAAGAGTTACAAACTTCCTTCATTTTGGTTGAGATGTTGTGCCTGCTTGGTTTTAATAGAATCACATATGTGTCATAATTTTAGTCTATAAAATTCTCAATTGACACAACCATATTCAGTTGCACTATTGATAGCTATATGCATGTGAGACACACAACATGGAAATAATAAATAACAAACAACTAAGTTGAAATGTGGATTACACTAATAGATTCTTTGGCCTGTGCTTTTGGGCCTTGCTATTAACTGTGTTTATGAGTGAATATCCATGAGACTTTTCCTTGCAAAAATATTTTCTCGTGAAGAGAGAAATATAGGATTATATTGGTTGCAAGTACTTAACATAGATATGAGATTTGACATGGGAACTCTAAAATTAAACCTTATCAAAAAAATTATAACAATGTAGGCAAGGACTTGCGACCTAGTAGTTTTGACTTATCAAGAAAATAATTAAAGGCTTACAAAATATGTTACAAGTTTTTATTTCACTATACTTGTAATTAATTAGAAAATGATAGTTCAAACTAAATTTTCATATTTAGCTTTTATCTTCTACTCATTTTGTAACTTATCATTATAATAATAAGGGGTGGAAGGAATCAAGGGGGGGAGGTGGGTGATTTATCACCTTATGGATCACCGAGAATATCCCTATGCTTGGGGCCAAGGAATCATCTCCAAAAACCAAACAAAAGAATGTGTGCTTATGTAGTGTCTCTATTTGGAAGTAGAGCAAGGTATTCATGACATCATAATCCTAGGAGACTTCACATTTCTTATAAGCCTCCTATTCAAGAATTCCCTTCCATTTGATATCAATCTTCAAACCATAGTCATAAGGATCTATCATACCCTTGAAAGATTCAAAACCAAAGCATTATTTCATTTCTATTGACACAAAAACTAGAACAAAGACCGCCTTGCGAATGAAGAGATCCTCCTGGCAAAAGGGTGGTTGAAATGTGAGGGGCTTTTAAATCATAAGGACCAAGTGAGGCTTGGAAATAAGAAACAAGTTCATGAGGTGAGAAAAAAGGTAGGCAATGAACATAGAGGGCACATGCATGAGAAATGTTCCCCACATCATCCCCTCACATCACTTGAGGGAGGGGGGCTATTAAATTGAAGTGTTAACAAGCAAGGATAAACAAAGGCTCACAATGGACAAAGGAGTTAAAAGGTTGAGGGTGATCACCAAACCAACATGTCTCTCGATTTGGGTTTCAATTTCTTCAATGATCCCAAATTGATGGTGTTTTCATGGAACGATCGAAACATCTCAACTTGGCTCCCTACAAGCTTGGATGATGATGTGATTTTTTTGGTTGTAGAGGATGAGGGGAAGCATTGGGATCCATTGAAATATTCCAATTCCCCTCCTCCCCCCAATGTAATTTCCATTTGGTTTGAGTTTTTACTCGGGGTTTGGAGTCATCTTGTTGCAAGATCTCTCCGAATTAGGGTGTATTTATGTACTGCTTATATCATTCAATTAAATTTCAATGGTGGGGCTCCTTTCTATTTGAATTTTAGCTTATGGTGTATTTGGGTTCTTAGAGAGTTTGGGTTTGTAGCCTCTAGCGAGAATTGGGTGGGTTTTAGTGGGATTACCTGTTCCATTTGGTTTTCTTGGTGGGATTTTCCAGTTTGTCTTTTGTATGGAGGGGCAACTTGTCACCATCCCATGATTTAGCAGAGCCTCTTATCATCAAGGGTGGTGCCCTCGTCTAGCCACTCAAGGGTCTCGTTTGGGCGGTAGGCTATGTGGCCCCATTCTTGATTATGTGCAAGATGTTTTGTGGAACAATATTTTAGGGTCTTAAGGAGGCCATCACTTCCATGCATCTAAATATAAAAAAAATGTGAAAAATCAATAGCTCAATGCCAGTTCCTCCACCACAACTCTAAAATCCATCATTGAGTCACATGTGAGGGTAATTCACATGGAGGATGAGTTTGATAAACTAAGAGGGATTTTAGAGGATCTTAACCTCAAGGTCAATTAGGAAGCTTCCAACTGTGGTGGTAAATGTGTTCATTTCTCCGAGTGTCTTAAACATTGAGTGGATAAAGTTGTTTTCCCAGTTTCAAAGCTTGTCCCCTTTGATAAAGTGGTTAAAATAATAAATGTGTCTATCCTATGTACATGTCTGTTTATTACGAAGATCTTTTTGATAATTTACGAGTTAGCAGTAGCCATATGTAATTCCCCTATGTTCCTTCTATGGATAAATTTTGGTTTACGTGTTATAGTTTTGTTTAAATTTTCATTCCAGCTAGTCTCGACATGAACACAATTTGTAATGGCTATATAAGCTTACCTCCCAACAGAGATTTCATGAAATATAAATATATTTTTAATTAATTAAATAATAATAAAAAAATAATAATATAATAATAATAATAATAATAATAATAATATAATAATAATAATAATAATAATAAAATCTATGTTTAATGTAAGTTGGGGTTATCTTGGGTGGTGGGGCAGAATGACAATTATCTTTCCCACCTATGTTCTAATCCCCACTAGTGACATGATGAGCATGAGTTATAATGGTTGATAAGTATTGTTGTAATTGACTTTGAGCCTTGTGAACTATTAACTGAGTATAACTGTGTGTTGGCCTGGTATAAACAAGCTCACTCTAGCCCTAGAGCTAAGATGGAGGCATATTATTTTGCTTGGAAAAAATAAAATAATTAAAAAAATAAAAAAATAAAAATCTAATTTTAAGGTCATAACCAAGCCACACAACAAATTGGTGTGAGACTCCCTTGTTTGTGGGATAATGGGACCCCATTTATGCAACAATTTCATTAATGAAATATACGACTTTGTATGTTTACATTGAGTGTTATATTTAGATTGATAATTTCTAATAATTAAAGATGAGAATTTATTTATTTATTTTTGCTAGAGGAATAAGCAACTCAGTTAATCTTGTAATTGTGTGACATATGGTTAATTTCGACTAATACCACTATAACCCCTAGGTGGGTTTATGTTGACC
>APFE030889071.1:0-14018 GCA_000404065.3 Pinus taeda | reverse complement strand
ATCATAATGAATAAAATAAAAATATGATCACGAAAATTTATTGTGCCTAGAGATGTAGAGATGTAGAGATGTTGCATTGTAATGTTTAACATTTTGACTTCGTTAAATTACATAAAATTAAAAATAAATAAAATAAAATGATTAATACAATGTAATGTAAACATTTTAATTCTCTCTCTAAAAAAAAAAACAAAATAGCTTAATAATAATAATAATGATCCATAGTATTGACCCAAGGTATTCATGTTCAATATAGCGTATTTAAAGGGGGAAATTAAACTAGCCTAGATATATCTTAACTCTAGATCTACCAAGTGTAGAGAGGGATCAAATATCTTGATATGGAAACCTCTTTGAGAGCGAAAAGAGATTTGATCCCTCTGAGCGCTTGGTAGATCCGAAGTTAAGATGGATCTAAGCAGCTGGTTATAATTATTAGGTTTTTTATGTTAATTTAATTTAATTTTCTAATTTAAGGTTACTGTCAACCAAAACACAATTTCATATTAAAATAATATAATTTTAACTGTTTGTAAATGATAAATTATTAATAATTATGAATGAAATATGAAACAATACATTGAATAAAATCAAAATATGATCACCAATATTATTATAAGTACTGGAGTTTTATTTTTATTTTTTAACACCAAAGGGACCCACTTCCATGAAACAATTTTACTGCTTATAGAGGTGCAAATGCTCTACCATCCTCTGCTTATGGAGGTGTACATACTCCAAATCTTTCTAGATTTGAGCATGTGATCTTTTACAAGGAAGGACATGTTGAGGTGTACATACTCTACCCTCCTCTGTTTCCTTAGGTGTAAACACAAGGTCTTCACTAGGGGGGCAATACTATACCGTGTGGGTTCATATTAGGGGATATATATTCAGGAAAAAATGACATAATATATTAGGGGATATGTAGGGGGTAAAAGGCTTTTATATTTGCAGGTATAAAAAATGGAGCTCAAAGTTAATGAAAAAATATAAAGGGGCATAAAAATTGTTAATGAAAAAATGGATATCTACAATATCTAGAGAAAGTAGTATTTTTCAAATTGAGAAGGTGTATTGGGTTTGTATTGGTAATGGATTAAATAATGTGATTTTTAGAGGTATTTTCCAATATGTAGTAAAATTAAGAGTATTATTTAGTATGCCATGAACGCATGTAATATGTCAGAGGTTCACTGAGTGAAGCCCCCATGTGCATTGGTAAAAGGTGTTAGCTTCACCTTTCTAGGTGTCGACATACTAAGAAATTGAGATTCAGGTTTGTGAGTATATCCATGTAGTCAAATTAATATTGTGTAATTATCAATAACATTTGCATTTTAATTTAGGACAATTATTCAATATTAAATGGACAAAATCAATTATACACATTAAACAAAATAGCATATATATATATATATATATATATTTTCTCACACCTATTTCTAACTGGTGGAGGTGCACTATGTGTCAGAGAGTGAGGAATGGTCATATCCCGTTGCATATGTTGAACACATGAAGTTTTTGAGATCTATGTTGTGTGATGCACGTAGTGGATGTGAATGATCCAATTGGTTTTCATGCATCCTTCTTGTGCATCATCCTCCATTTGTATTACATATTTCACATTCATGACCCGCATTCAATTTTGACTCGTGCATACTTATTCGTTTCTAGTGGTGGATTTGAAACTATAATGAATTTTGAAGTTATCAATTGTCATGACTCATTTTTTATTGGAATTACTATAGATTTAGGTAAAAATTCCAAGGTTTTAATCATTTCTTGCTCATGCTTAGGCTCTAGGACTATAAACTATACTTTTACCTCTTATGCTATAGAAGCCTAAAGTTGCAAATACATATACAGGGGCCAAAGCAATAAGGAAGGTAGATTGAGTTTGAAGTGAAGCATATCTATATATGGTAGATATAGATGATGAAATTATACCTAATTTACTTATTCTATCCTACCAAAGAATGAAAAGTAGATGGAGCAAATTTTTTTGAGATAGTCTCATTAAAAAAAAAAAAAACAATTTTATAATACTATGACTTAAATTGGCTATTCAATAAAGGAAATAATTATATTATTTTAATTTGTTGACCCCAAAGCAAATGACCTTGTCCATTTAGTTTCAATTCTATGAGTTATAAATCAATATCCTAAAGCGCCCATAGCAAAGGAACATCCTCACCAATTGGAGTTGATTTAATATTAGATCCTCCAACACTAGATGAATGTCTAGATAACCATGACAATTGATTGAGATCCATGTTTTAGAGCTAAGGGCCAGTTTAAAGGTAGTGCCCTTGTAGTAAGAATAAGGGAAGGTAAGAATGAAGCATCAATTTCACACTGACTTACTTAGGAAAAACATGTTTTTCTTCCTATCTTCCTCCTATTTTGGGGCCAGTGTAAAGGTATCACCCTTGGTAGTAAGTATAAGGGAAGATATTAATGAAGCATTGATTTCATAGCCATTTACTTAGGAAAAACATGTTCTTCTTCCAATTCTCTTCTTATTCCTTAAATACAAGGAGGAGCATGGTGCTAACTTGTTGGGCACAATAGTAAATTCCCTAAATAGCTTAGACATGAGCTTATATTCCCATGAATAAGATGACAAGAAGGGCACGAACAAGCTATTGAATGAGAACAATAAATAAAGCTCAATTATTGAGGAGGTTCTCAAGGCTAGATGAGTTGTATTTTATGGTGTCAATGTCATAGTTGATTCAAAGCTGGTTGAAGGTTAGATTGTAACTAAATTATTGAAATTTAATTGCCAATATTGGTTTTTGTCATGTAATCTTTACAAATAATAATATGTAGACTAGACTCACACACTTTTTATTTGAAATGAATTGTATATTCCATTACTTGGTTGCTTTTTTGTGCCCCTATTTTCCTTGTTATATAGTTTACATGAAAAACTTCCTATGTATTTAGTCAGGATTTGAAGTCCCAAATAAATAATGCTTAAATTATTTTTTAGACACTATACCAAAAATAGATTTCCCTATCTTACTAGAATTTTTATGAGACTCGTTGTGGCTCTAAAGAGAATTTTGGGCAAAATCATGTCCAAATAAACCCATGTTTCAAATAATAAAGTCGATTCATGCAAGCCAGTGGCTCAGATGAAATTGATCCCATTGTCTAGTGACATTAGCCTTCCATTACACGCCTCTATTGCTCCATTGATTGATTCCAATATAATACCTCAATGTCAATTATAGGAGTTAAAACATGAATAGAATTGTTTCTAAAACTCATATTTGATTAAAAAATTTCATGCAGATCTCACATATTTCAACATACAAAAATGAAAATAGTGTTAGTACTTCAATATAAAAAAATGGTTGTTGTATAAATACTTCTCACTAGGGAACTACTATGGTCATAACATATTTTGCTAGTGCCTCTTATAAACATATAGACAAAATATAATCCATGGATTGGAATATCCCCATTCTTGACTTGGCCTGACATTGAATTTGTAGAGGACAAAACCCTCATCCTTGCACACAATAACACATAAAGAGATAGATATGAACATGAAACTAGCTTCTTTCCTTAAACATAGAGTGCCCCAGTTTTCCATTTTCAAGAATCTTCTTTACCTCACCAATTGCTTGTTGTTTTTCTATTTATTGTACTTCTAATGCATAAGAAGGCTAGCTCGAGAGGAAGGCTTACAAGATTACAAATAAGCAATGATTATATCAAGACTTTCAATTCTACACTATTTTTGGGAATGAAAGACACCTTATTTTATACAACATTAAAGGGAGAAGGATTCTTGAATGTCAAGGCCTAGGCATATACATTGACATAAGAACTAAATAACGATAAAAAGTGCAAAAGTAAAAACATAAATTCACTATAAATGAGTAAGAAAAAACCAAAGGAAGTTAAGGTATAAAAAATCATGCTATTAGACTAAAACATTGAATATTACATAGTGACCGAATACAAAACAAAATATAAAGGGATTCTTGTATACACCTCAAGAAAAAAAAACAATGAATATTTTCAAAAAAAAAAAACATAGAATAAGCCTAGGAAAAACATTTAAAGTCCTGAACTAATGCTAAAATTAGAACTAGCATTAATCCACCTCAAGAGATATAATATAGATATCTCCCTAATTTCCCAAACTTTTAAACAGAGAATTTCATTTAAATTTCCCATCACCCTGACATTAACTTGTCAAATAAGAGCTAAATTGCAGAGCTTAAAGGACATAAAGTGTCATATACTTTTACCCAAAACACCTAAAATATAATGTTAATAAGTGCATTGATTTATGTGTAAAGCATATCAATATTTCCCTAATTTCTCAAACTTTTAAATGGAGAATTTTATTTAAATTTCCTATCACCCTGACATTAACTTGTCAAATAAGAGCTAAATTGCAGAGCTTAGAAGAAATAAAGTATCATATACTTTTACCCAAAACACCTAAGATATAATGTTAATAAGTGCATTGATTTATGTATAAAACGTGAGATAAAGACCAATGATAACAACTCAATTCATATAGTCCTTGTTATCTTGATATTGATATTGGGACTAATTATATAATTCAAATTAACCATTAATCTCATCCCAAACATAAGACATTGGGATATTGCTGGAAACACAAAGAGTTAAGATACCAAGAAACGACCAAACTAAACCTGATATAAAACAAAGAACATCAAGCATCCATTTAACACCTTCATTATACTTTACTTTCCACCAACCGTAATAAAGTATAATCCATGTGAATATCCATTAATCCAAATTGTTAAGCTTGCTTACCAATATGGAGATGGTTTTACATTGTTTGTGCCATTTAAATAAATGGCTAAATTAAATTGTAAGGCATGGTTTAAAAAACAAAAATAATAGAAAAAAATAGTTGGTATACTTGATGGTCCATTTACCTCCCAAAAAAATAGGAATGTTAAATTGGAAATGAAATTTAAAAATTTTACAGATTAACTCTACATGCTATTAAAAAAAGGTTGGCAAGTCCATGTATGGTCATCTAATTTATGGTAAAGCTAATCAAGTTTAACTATATATCTTACTACATTTAAGTGTTCTTTTATAATTTAGTCAAAATATTAATTTACATGCGTGAGTTGAGAAACATTTTGCTAATCAAAATAAAAACAGTTATAGTAAGATAAACATCAAATAAGAAAGTTCGCTAGTTATGGCTGTAAACAAGAGTTGTGAAGAACGTATTTGGTGTTTTTCCATGATTTTCCTTGTTCCCTTATCGATTACCACTCCAAATTTGGAGAGTCAATCTGCGTCTTAGTATCGATCCTTTTACAGGAGTTGAAAGAGAGGCGATTTCGACAATTTGTAGATCTTTTAATGTCCTAAAAGAGAGGCATGAATGTGTAATTGTGCTATAAAGAGACACCGCAAATATGCATATGTATGTGAGATTTCTGGTTCTCACAAGATGAAGAATGATATTTAGAGCCATTAGCTTACTAAAATGATTATTTATCACTTTTCAAGGCCAATAAAGAAATATATGGTATGATCTTATGAGAGGTGGATAATTCCACCAACTCCTCCATGAGTTAGGTTCCCTTAGGCAACTCCATCAAAGAAATCCCGAGGTGTGTCCTCTTGTATGATGGTCTTCGAGCATGAATTTGTAAGCAAAGAGAAGGGGCTTTGTGGGTAGACTATCATTATAATATTTATAATTTGGAGAGCGAATTGAGTGGGTGAGGTTTGGACATCCTCAAACAATGAAATTGTAATGTATGTTTAATTTTTTTTCCACGCAAAGTTCACAAAAAACTAACTGAATATTTTTTCATGTTCCATGGATGGTAAGTAAGGTAAACCATCTGCTTTTACAATGGGTGCTTAATCTCAAGGAGAAAAAGAGATGAACCCATAACCTTTCTAAATTTGGGGATTGTGGACACATCTAGAATCAAGGCTAATTGATCTAAACCTTAAAATTAAAATACATGTTTTATATAAATAAATTAATTATCGTGCTAAGAGGTGCTCTCCAACCCAGTATGGAAGAGATGTTTAATGTCCCTGTCTTGTTATGTTATATTATATAAACATTTTGATTTGGTCAAATTAAATAAAAATAAAAATTAAATAAAATAAAATTAAAAAATAACCAATTGATTCCAGAGGTTCGTTTTATAGTTTGGTATGATGGCGATGTGTAATCCCTTCCATTCTCAACATCGAGTTGACACATGTCTGTTCTAAAATAAAAATAAAAAAATCTTTAAATTAAAACATAGTGTTGACTATAATCAAAATTCTCACACACACACCACACACACATATTTTGTTAGTTTAAATATTTAAAAGTATCTTAAAACATAGGCTAAATCTAATGTTCTTGCTTTATTGGTGGTTGATAATACAACGAAGATATGATAAAAATATTTTAATTAAAAAAATGAATAAAGTTGATATTATTTATATTTTCATAGAAGTAATTGAAAGTAAAAAGATTCAATTCCTTCTTTATAACAATAATAAGAAGGATATGTGTAATTAATTTAATTCTTAATATAAAATTAACATGTAGCATTTAAAAAAATTAATAGTAATTAAAAAAAATCAATGTGCATCACAAATAAAATATTTCAATATATAAATCTATCAAGCCTATAGAGCGAAGCAATCTTTGGAGGTGCAATGTTTTTGAAGTTTTGCACCTTAGAGATTTGATCCCTCTAAGCTCTTGCTAGATCCATGGTTAAGATGAATCCACACTAGTTATAATTATTAATTAAAACATTTTGGCTTGGTATATATATATATATATATCAATATATCAATTTGACCAAAATCTAATTTTCTATTATTTTGTTTATTTAATTCTTCTTTACCATTAACCCTTCTTCTTCTCCAAATTCTCTTAATTATTTTTATTAATTAATTTAACACTTTTTTAATCTATTTTTATATGAATAAGAGAACGTATGCATGCTTTCACGATCCATAATCATATTAATGGTATTATTTCTAGATATGGTTATTGTGTGAGTGGATTCAGAACAGTGTCAACATTTGAGATGGACACTCCACCCATCCTCAACCACCAACTAAGTAGATTGTTTTTACTCTTTCTTAATCTAATTCTAATTTATTCTATTTTTATACTTCTTTAACCTAATAATTTAATTTGATAAGAGAGGATAGTAAAATTGATATTAAATAAATAGAATTAATAATTTATATTAAAGAATTAAATTAAACATTATCCAATTAAATTATTAAGGTTATATATATATATATTATATATATATATATATATAATATATATATATATTAAACCATTAATCTCTATTAGGTTTGACCAAAATCTATTATTATTATTATTATTTATTTTATCCTTCATTCCATTACTTAAGTGAAATTATTTTTAGTTAATTTTATTAAATTATTAATTATTAATAAACATTTCCATTCTCTATATATTCTTTGGTATTGAACTCTGTCACAACATCAATCTCGAGCTTTCGTCCCTGAAGATTTGATCAGTGTTTGCCCAAAACCTCAAGACATGTTCTCAAACACAATAGAAATTAAAAAATACAATTAAATTAATTATAATTAATAATTAATTAATATTATTAATAATTAATTCCAACCTAAATCCATCTTAAGTTAGCATCTACCAAGCATAGGAATGATCAAATCTCTTTTTCACTCGTAAAAGAGGTTTCCAACCTAAGATGATTTTACCTCTATGGCTTGATAGGTCGAGAGTAAAAATAGATATAGGATGTATAAATAGTTATAATATATAACTGTTTTATATATTTTTGAAATTATTTATATTAATATATTTTAATCAAAAAATTATATTATAATTATAATTTATATAATATATATATAATATATATATATATATATATATATATATATATTATATATAAGTATATTATATATATATATATATATTTAATGCATGGAAAATTAAATATATAGTTTTAATAATGAAAATTTGAAAGTCATAGGTTTAAACCATATAGCGTTTTGAATTATTAATGTTGAGTTGTACCTACTATGAGACTTGAGTAGCTATGACCCAAGACCCAAGGGCATCTAAGTCATCAAAATCGCACTGAGTCCCAATCACACCACCCCTTACCATGGTTGGATATTTTCCCATGAAGTTTCAGCGACATTTTCACCACCTAGTATCTTAACTAACAAACACCATGTCACCATAGAGTTTCACCACCGAGTGTTTTAACTAACAAACACCATGTCATCATCTTCTCTATGCCCCATGAGCTTCACTTTTTTAAATTTTAATATTAAAGAATTATGTTTATTTAACATTAAGGAAAATTAATTCCACACACACCACACACACACACACACACACACACACACATCATATATATATATATATATATATAATAGTAATAATGTATTATATACATATATTAATATACCAAAATCCTTATATTTGATATTAACCCATATATATTAATATATGTAAATATACATTACATTTCTACTTTCATTAGAATTTGTTATTATATTTATTTTATTTAAATACTATAACAATATATATTAATTATATATATTCTAATATATATTTGTTCGAGTAAGAGACATGTTTGAGGCATCAAACTTCCTATCACTTGGATACACAAGAGCTTGCCAACATGCATTTTGCAAATCATGCTATGAATGGGGAACAAATATATATTTATATTAAAATAATTTGATTATATATGCGTGTGAGAGAGTTTCAATCCTTGTAAAATCATTTTTATTAATTAATTTTTTTTTTCAAATTTTTTAATTTTTAATCTAACATAATGTTTAATTGTCTCTTTTCCATTTTTGACCTTACATCTATCACCTATTTATTTTATGAAGGTTGATCAGACTTTTGGGCTAGTATGCAAGAGATGTTGTGATGCCATGTCCTCTCATACCCATGGCTTCCTCTAAATTTTTGACTAGTTATATACATAAAAATAAAATTAAAAAATAAAATTAATAATTAAACATTAGACAACCCATTGTGTTTACATCATATTCTTCTCTAATTGGGCCTATTTAAACAAGTGTGTGATGTTATTTTAAAAACACAATTTTTGAATTTTTCCCAGTTTACACTCTATGATATTTACAGTTTTTACCCTAGATATAATTACATATATTTTTAATCATTAAACTAACTCAAATTATATTAAACATATTTATAATTGATTAATTAATTAGCCCAGGGGGTTTAAAATAAATAGTGATGGGTGTATTGTTAAGGCATTATGTTATGTGAAGGTCATTGGCTCATAATTATGTGGGAACAAATCTAGCCATGCTAAGGGCTAGTGTGGCCCAGGTTAGGTGTGATCCCCAAGTGATTTTGATAGCTTAGATGCTCATAGGTGTCAATTTCTCAAGACAATGTTAAGCATGCAGTCATCTTAGGAGTCATACAACTTAAAAAACATATAAATAAATAAATTTTTTATTTTCAATATAAAAACATTAAGCCAACCTAGATCCATCTTAACTCCATATCTATTAAGTGCCGAGAGGGATCAAATCACTCGAGGTGCAAACCTTACCTAATGTTTTGTACTAAAAAAAAAGTGATTTTCACCCTAAGAGATTAGATCCCTCTGGATGCTTGATGGATCTAGGCTAGTTTATCAATGTCCTAATGATGAGACACGATTGTTGACTTGAAACATCAATGAAAAATCATATTTTGATGGATATTGAAGTATTAGATTGAAATTTCTCATCTCAAAGAAGCCTCAACTCTGATATTTTTGTATTATTATAGTTAATGTTCAAAGGGATAGATATTCCTCTGTTGTAAATAATTGCATTTCTAAACATTTCACATTACATTCACCTCGAATCACCATAATCAATTATACAAAGATAACATTAAGAATAAAAATGCAATGAAACAATAAGGAACATTAGAAGAGAAGTATACACAATAGAGAATCCAGGATTTTGGTCAGAGACAAGGGAAAAACCCCATAAGTGGGGAACCCATAATCAATTATTCTTCTTCTTAGAAATTCATCAAATGTTCAAATAAAATGAAAAGTAGAATTATAATGAGACAAAAGTCTTTCAACATTAATCACATTAGGCCTCCTAGGGCCAACCTTGGATCATATAAGATCCTCATAAGTTGGCAGAAAACATATCTACCAAGGAGGAATTCACAAGCCCTCCACAAGACTTTTGATAGGTATCCTACATAAGTCTTGCCTCAATATCACTTTCATAAGTATCATATATCTCTATATCAAGTAGTATACATGTTACTTCCATAGAAGCACATTTCATTGTTATATTCACTGCCATACATAACAATCATGAGAACAAGTATCATTGCCATATAAGAACAAGTATCACTACCATATATCATTGTCTAGTCACATAATATTAGGGCACCTAAACCCTTATCATAGAGCTACTCCTTCTTCCTTCTAGAACATCAACACTTAGGGACTTCACTGAAGATAAACTCTATAACTCAATGAACTAGGGCACAAATGACAACCCTCTTACCATCAACCTTCCACTCTTTAGATTAATGATCTAGATCCTAAACCATCTGCCCACTAACAACCTTTATTTTCCTTCACAAGATATTATACATAAGGTTTTTCCAAGCATCTTCTAACAACCCTCCACACTTATACATAAGTTTCTCTACCAACAGTGCTTCAACACACTAACCAACTCATAAATCCCTAGAAAAACATCAACATGAAAAGACTCATCTCATATATTTATAAGATGTCATCTACAACCATGTAAATGGCATAGTTATGATCATCTCTTCATTGAACTTTGGCCTAGGTTACAGTCCTCTGCAACTAGGGTTTCCTTAGTCATATACTAGACCTTAAAACTCTATGTAACCCTCACTTCTACCCACTGAAACAATTGTGTTTCCGTTTGAGGATACTCGGCCTCATTTCAACTATATGTCTGATTGTTCTTTCCTCCACAATAGGCCTTACAACCCTCCATACAAGGTACCACAGAGGCTTCACCCTATCTCTGAGACAAAAAAAATTAGCATGCAAAAATAAAGAATTTACCATAGTTTTGTGCCTAAAATTTCTCCTCTAAAACCTGGCCATCATATGCCTATCATGAAAAACCTATAACACAGGAAAGTATCCAAAATGCACCCTCTTCTCCACCTCATATTTTCTCTTATAGGTTTTAGTTATCTCAAAAGTATTTTACCAATGATGAATTGGACTTGGATGTATGTCAAATGAGCCATAAGGCCTCTAATTTATACTAATCATTGGAGGACCCAAGGGTGCCTTTGTGCCAATGTGTCCCTTCATTTCGTGAGGCCAAATTGATGAATATGATTGCTTTCCCAACATCAATTTTGAGTCACATTATTTAATTAAATAAATACTGAGCCAATTTGAACACATCAGTAGTAATAATAATAATTTTCCTTTAACGAATTTTAATTCTCTCTTGGAGTAAGATGGTTTCTCTTTAGGGTAGTTGGGCTTCTCCTTGGGATAATTGGATTTCTCTTGAAGAAATTCATCCCGAAGGTTCCCAAATTTCAACACTCCCTCTCAGTTAGGGAGGAATTTCTAGCTGCACCATATGATATCATCTCAAATGTACATGTCTTACTATAAGGAAAGTTGATTGTTGCATCAACATCTCATCTCATCTCATAGAAGAATAATGATCCACAATCAACGATAGGGGATATCAATTTACCAAAACCAAGTCCATGGCAATCACATTTGACATTGGTAAATATCACACACACCTTAGTAGTTTCCAGGTCAAGTTCCATGACCTAAAGGAGTATATCATAGATCTCGTCTCAGCTGAACAATCTTGTCTTGATCCATAGAACAATAAGAATGATTCATATGTAAATAGGGGGATTGAGTTACCACAACCAAGTCCATGGTATTCATAAATGACCTTGGTAAAGATACACACCCTATGTCCATTACTGACCCTCACCCAAATTGATCCTCGGTAATCAAGTGGTAGAACACCTGCATCCAATACTTACGAAGATCAATTTTCCATAACCAAGTCCATGGTAGCTGGCATTAGGTAAATATCACACACACTTAAATCTCCTCACCCACTAGCGAGATGGGTTCCAATCCCAACAAGCTTAACCAAGTCCATGGAACTTGGTCAATGAAGACATGAAGGTGACTTGTAGGTAGCATGCATACTAGGGCATGTCCTTAGCCAAGTCCATGGATCTAGTGAGTACCCTCACACCTAGGGGCCTTTATGCTCATCCTCCTTCACCAAGTCCATGTCTAGTTGAAAGAATGAGGGAGAGCACATGCTCATTTTTCTCGATTAACAATATTCCCTCTCAAGGAGGGATACATGCTCCTACACTCCAAGATGATTTTTGAAGAATAAGAACCTTGCTTTCAATAAAGGCTTGGAGAGAATGTATGCAATATTCTTATATGCCAAAACCTCATTTCTTCAATTCTACAACAAGTCATTGTTAGAGCCTCACTACTCTCGTTGTGTTATAGCTTCATCACCCCCTCTATGTTGGAGCCTCAATGCTCCATCAATGGAACCATGTCCGGCAATCCTGTGGATAAATTGTAAAGCCAAAATATTTGTAATTGAGACATACAAGTTGTAATCTGATCAATCATTACTAGACTGAGTGCAATCGAAATCTTCTACCTACCCATCTAGGAAATCAAAGCAAGATCTGATCCAGGTGGATATTGGTGGCCACCTGCCAAGTCCATCTGGACCCCCACCATTTTCTTTCTCAGCATTTTCAGTTTCCTTAATTGTAGCACAACTTACTATTTTTAGCAGTTTTTCGGGTCCTGAACTTCCGAAGCCGTTTTTTGGGGCCCTAAACACGTTTTTTTGGGGAATCCAGGGGCAACATGGGTCCATGCAATGGACCGATGTTGCCCGTTCCAACAATGGTAGTTCTTGAATAGATATTTCTAACGAGCTATCATATGCGTCAAATGGAGATCGTATGCCAAAGTTACGACCCCGGGAAATTGATGTACCAATTTACCCAAAACGGGGCCCACAATTTGGTGTTTCGTCTTCTAAGGGTCGGTTTTGGAATGTGAAGGGTTTTCCATTGTTTCTCAATAATAAATAGGCCTTCGAGCCTCATTGTAACACAAGTTCGGAACAGTTCAGAGACATGTAGCCGCACATCTCTTCTCAGAGATAAGCTACCATCGTCCTAGCTGGTTTATTCCAATTCTGGTTGTAAGCATATTCGGTATTTTCCATTAATGAAATGAAGTGTTATTTCCACTGCATCTCTTTATTTATGGTTATCGCATCTCTGTATTTTTGGTTATCTCTGTAATCTATTGTCCTGTTTAAATCCGGATCAGTGGTATCAGAGCGGTCTGCTTTTTCTCTGTTTTTCTTTGCATGTCCCCAACGAGGTCGGGATATAAGGAGTTAGGGCTTGAATTGGTCGAACCATTGCAAGAACAGCCTCGCAAATCCCGACGGCCTCCCATGGCGGATGAGAAGAAAGACGAGGGGGCAAGAGATCCTATCAAAATCTTGCTCGAAGAAGCCCTCGAGCGACAAAGGAATGCGATGATGGATAGCTTTGCGCAGATCCTTCAGCGGCTACCTAGAGGTGACGCATCGGCTTCCAGCAGCGACTCTGAAAACGCCACGCCCTTTAAGGTACAAGTTAATTTTGAAATCCCCATCTTCGAGGGTAAATAGACGCAGATGCCGTAGATAAATGGTTAAATCTGCTAGATGGGTATTTCTCTGTTCATGAATTTTCAAGTCGGGAAAAGATTGTTTTCGCTCTTCTCAAAGCAGCCCCCCACGTCAAGGACTGGTGGAAAACCTACTGCGAGCTGAAGGATGAAAGTACAGGCTCATTATTTTCAGCCGCACCCACTTGGAATGACTTCCGGGATGCCATCAAGGAGCAGTACTACCCTGTCAAAAGCTATGAGGACAAATACATCAAATGGACC
>APFE030889070.1:0-39390 GCA_000404065.3 Pinus taeda | reverse complement strand
CATAATGTTCTTCGATTGTACGTGAATATATTAATATGTCATCAATGAATATCAGCACAAACCGGTCCAAGTATGGATGAAAAATGTTGTTCATTAAGCACATGAAAGTTGCAGGGGCGTTGGTTAGCCCAAATGGCAAAACCACAAATTCGTAGTGTCCATACCTTGTTCTAAAGGTTGTTTTAGCGATGTCCACATCCTTAATTCAGATTTGATGATATCCTGATCGCAAATCGATCTTGGAGAACACCATTGCACCTTTTACTTGATCGAACAGCTCATCGATCCGAGGTAAGGGGTACTTATTTTTAATGGTCAACTTACTCAATTATCTGTAATCGATACACATCCGGAGAGTACCAGCCTTCTTCTTGACAAATAAAATTGGAGCTCCCCATGGAGACACACTAGGGCAAATGTACTCCTTGTCTAATAACTCCTGCAACTGCATCTTTAATTCTGTCAGTTCAGGTATACTCATTCTGTAGGGTGCTCGTGACACTGGTGCTGCTCCGGGTACTAGCTCAATGGTAAAATCTATATTTCTTCGCGGCAGTAGTCCAGGAATTTCCTCTGGAAATACATCTGTAAATTCTTGGATTATAGGAATGATGTTCAAAGAAGCTGATTTATCCTTGGAATCCGCATATCCCGCCTGAATAGTGTAAACTTGACACCCCTTCCGTATACATTTTATCAGTTGGTTTGCAGTTATCGGGCGAATTTGCACTGGTTGCTTTATTCCTTGCATTTCTTTCCTATTTCCTTGCTAGTCTCGGTAGTAAATAACTTTGGTTTTGCAATCAACTAATGACCAGTGTTTTTCTAACAAGTCCATTCCGATTAGGATGTCATAGGAGCCGAGAGGGAGTACGTTCAGATCAGCTGTCACTGGCTGGTCTGCTATGGTAAATGAGCAATTGTTGACTTTGGTTGTTACCCATCGCTTGGCTCCAGTAGCTAATTACGCTAGCCAAGGATTTTTAAATTTAACAGATTGTAAACTATATTGTTCCACTACCTTTGGGTTCACATAGCCTAACGTAGCCCCAGGATCAATTAAAACAGATATGGTAAGGTTTGAGATTTTACCTTCGAATTCAACCATGGTTGGTTGATATTCTGCCTGACGGTCTTCTAGAGCCGCGTTAATCTTGGGTATACTGCGACCAACCTCGCCCACTGTTGAAGCTTCATGAATTTGGGATAATTGTTCAGTTCCTTTTCGCTGTGGACAATTTTTAATGTAGTGAGGTCCCCTACAACCCCAGCACTGTACCGGGGGTCTTGCTGTACCTTCACTGTCCAGCCTTGGGTGCTGTTCGTTGACCTTGGACTCATTTGTAGTTCTAAACTTAGATGCAGTTCTGGACGCAAATCTGCTATTTGCTCCTTTGCCATTTCCCTTACTTCCATTGCTGCGATTTCCTTTGCTGTTTCCAACTATCTTAAAACCTCTTTTCTCATTCCATTTCCTGTTAAAAGTTTCCCCTTTCTGTTTACTTTGTTGATAACAAATTCTAGCTTTGCGAATTACTTTGTCCATTGACTTTGGATTGTCAAACTCAATCCTTTCTCGCATATATGGTGGAAAACTGCTAACAAATCGCTGGACCTTGGCCTTCTCTTCCCTTATATACGGCATGTAACGAGGTAAGGAAGTAAAGCGGGTGATGAACTCGTCCATAGTCTGCTGTCCTAACCGCAGATCATGGAACTCTCTCGCCTTTTCATCATAGAAACGTTCCGTTAGATACCGCTCCTTAAAGAACCTTTGAAAACTGTCCCATGTAATATTCTGTTCGGTAACTCCTTTTACTATCTTCACCTCCTCCCACCATAAGGTGGCCTTCCCTTGTAACTGAAAAATAGCTAGTCGTGCTTTAAGGTTGTTATCATACTCATAAAGCTGAAAATACTTGTTCATATTAATGATCCAGGCTTCCGCCGCTTCTTCTTGCTCTCCATCAAAATGTGGTGGTTTAATTTTGCGGAATTCTCCTTTTAATTCTACTTTTTGTCTTTTTGAGGTTTGCAGGTCAAATACATTATCGGAAAGTTCCTCTCGTTCTTCTGATCCTTCGGGAGGTATGTGATGATTCTGTTCTTCAGACATCCTTTGTTGATCTGCACTAGGATTAACTGGTAATTGATTTTGTCTGTCAGACAAACTCTTCAAGATTCTTTCTTGTTCCATCGTTAACCGAGCATTGTCCTCCCGTAGACGAGCCATCTCGTTCTTCAGTTCTTGCACCGTCTCCAGAATTGCCTGATTCGTAACTCTGGCTTCTTCTCCAAGTTGTACCCACAGTTCTGGGTTATTCTCTGGACCGGGTACACCGTACCCCATTACAGGTCGTCTTGTTGTGTTATCCGCTCTCCTCATGTCTCCGTCTTCAAAACCTGGATCCTGTACTTCGTGCAACAACAGAAAGAAACATTCAAGAGTATTATCGGTAATAACTATTTGCTATTATTTTTTCTAACACAGTGTCCTTGTCTGTCATTGTTGTTCTACCCAGAGGCCACAGTGCTGTATCTGGGCTCTGATACCATATGTCACTACCCATACATAGTAAACAAAACAAAAAAAATTCCTACTTACCACATGTATCAAACTTCACATTGCATATTACTATGTGTTTGAGGTAAAAATATCACCTGCGTATTATAATGTATTAATAATTTAAGCACTAATATTTGGAGGCGATAATTGTTATAATGTTTACACTTTAGAACTGGTGGGACGGCCACGTCACTTTGGCATTCCCGCTGCCACCTGTCCCCTGCACTTTATTACTAAATTACTCTAACAAACTTGGGAATCCGGAGAGCGATCCACTTGCAGTCCGGACGAGGACAGTTGGACTTCTCGGGATTTCTTCTGATACAATTCTTGGGGAACTGACTGTGGTAGCTGAGGGTAGTAAATGCCACAGCTAAGCCCGCCACAACCTTGGGATCATCCCTGTAATGAACGCTTCAGATCTGATCTATGAAATCTATGGTGGTAATTAGTTTGTGCTGATTGAAAAGGTTCACTTAGGGTTTGGGTCTGCCATTTGCAAGGGCGGCTTTGCAAACAGCGTTCTCTCGAAGAACAGTTCTCGGTCGATTATGCCCTGGCATACTTAGCCTGCTCCGAGTTCCGCCTAGAACCATCCGTTGCCTGCACTGGACGACCCTCTTTGGACGAGGATGATGCCAATATTTCTCGGCGTTTTAATGGTATAACTCCCATTCTACCCCAAGTGACTGTTGTTTGTTTTTAACAGGTCTGAAATTTCTTCTATCGTTTGTTTACCATGGTAGAATGAATTTGTTGGCGCAATGTGTTTCTGTTCCAGGATACCAGGCATGGAGGTCTGCGATGACAGGAGTTTACAGGGTTTCAATCCGTTTACAGGGTTTCAATCCGTCCACGAATGCTGGGTAAGTTACCCTAGCCACGGTCTTACAATTTATTTAGCTCGAGTTCGATTGCCTGAACCTTGTTTCTTTCAATGCCAGGAGTCTATTCTGCTCCGTTATGGCTTGCTCGAGCTGTGAAGCTCTCGACGGGGCATTTATGTTACTGGGGGGGTTCGTCTCATTTGTGAAACCCTGAGTGGTTTTATAATTTGTAGTCAGTCGGAAGACTTGTTCATTTATACTTTACCGGAACCTTTGGTTCGGTGTATTATTTGATTCCAGGACTATACAGTAATTCACTTTTGTTATTTATATAAACTTGACTCTCCTATAATGCATTGTCGGTTAAGGTTAATGTCTCTGGTTTTGAGCGGTCTATTATTGCTTCTTGGTTATTTATCTTGCTGTATGGTTTTCTCATGAGGGTTTTACGATATTTAGCATTCGCCGCCTTGTATTACAAGAATACTCCTATTTTTCCATGGAGAACGACTCCGAACATTATAATCCTAAATATGAATGTCGGTTGTAATTACAGTTGAAATATCCGTCTAGTTATCGATTTGTGTTTACGAATCATTCTGTAGATTCTTACGCCGGGTTTATGCATATCTTATTTTGATGATTTCTTTACCCTAGGAAATCTGTCCGCGACTTATAGATTAAACATGCATATGCTTTTCCTCTGATTGTATACAAGGTTCCATCGATAGTTTAACTGCAAAGGTTATTTTGTGACTCTCTGTTAATATATATATATATTTACAGGTCGTTTCCCTTTCTCAAGTGTATTATATCCGATGTTCCCGTCTCGGTCACATAAGGTCTTCAGTTATTTCTTTCTGTTTTTGCATCTGTACCATGCTCAATCTAGTTACTTATGCCTCGTAGTAGGAGCGCTGGGCACACTAAAGGGTAGTAAGCTCCTCGGCGTTAAGGCTTGCAATTCTGTTCTTTAATGTTGCTATATGTGCTAGTTTGTAAGTTATAATGGAAGCCAGTTCTTATTTTACCAAGCTCTCTACTGTTCGCTGTCTTCATGTAGTACTTGCATGGAATAGTAATGTTTTATATTTTACTTGGTCGTGTTCTACGTTTGCCATATATAGTATTATATCTACAGGTTTATTTTCGATATGGTACTGGTTATTCCCAGTGATATCCTTTGAGTTTGTCCGATGATTACTCAAACTGAGGAATACCCTACCAGATTTATCCAATAGGATAGATAACCGATTCACTCAGTTTCATTATGTATATTTTCTTATTCACTGTTAGCAACCGTCCTACAGATTTGTAATTAATTCTCATTACCATTAATAATAACCCTCGCAGGCTGACAGTGAACTCTCAATTACAGTTAATAGTAACCTTCATAGATTTACCATAAATTCTCATTTACAGTTAATCATAACCTACACAAATTTATTTGTAATTAATTCTCATTACCATTAATAATAACCCTCGCAGGCTTACAGTGAACTCTCAATTACAGTTAATAGTAACCTTCATAGATTTACCATAAATTCTCATTTACAGTTAATCATAACCTACACAAATTTAACCTTCATAGATTTACCATAAATTCTCATTTACAGTTAATCATAACCTACACAAATTTATTTGTAATTAATTCTCATTACCATTAATAATAACCCTCGCAGGCTTACAGTGAACTCTCAATTACAGTTAATAGTAACCTTCATAGATTTACCATAAATTCTCATTTACAGTTAATCATAACCTACACAAATTTACTATGAAATCTCATTTACAGTTAATAATAACCTTCACAGATTTACTATGAAATCTCATTTACAGTTAATAATAACCCTGACAGATTTAAAAAGAATTCCTCAATAAATATTGTAGTCATAATGTACTTACCTGTACTATACTTGCTTTAGTTTTTGATCCCTTCCAAACTGGAGAGACTCATTTAAAGCTTGTTATCTTCCCAACCACGAGATCAGTCATTCACATCTGATTCTCTCCCCCAAGCTCACTTGCAGGCCACTGCCTTCAGCAAGGTGATGCACGCTAATAGCGATGCAGAGTAACACACAGCAGTGCTGGTACCATCTGGTCCTCACTAGACATAGTACTCCTTTTTCTGGTTCTTGTCTCTCTACTTTCTCCTGTCTGTTCCTTAACAGCCCAGGTCCCTTTTCTTTTTCCATTTCTATGGAAAGAAAAAGTAGTTAGGGCTACCCCTTGTTTGCTGGCAACCGTTTCTTTTAATTAGACAAGAGGAAGTAAATAACTTTTCTCATAAGGCTATTTACAATATTGTTTAATCCATCATTTGAACTAATAACATTTCCACATAAATAAAGTAATAATTCCGGTTTTCATATTTACCTAGCATGGTAATTTAGAAAATTATTCATATAGCTGTTGGCCATTACACTTTCTCTCCTCTCGTCAAATGTCTCCAGCCTGTTCATATTCTCTTTTATTTATTTTTGGTTTTTCCTATGGACATGTTTTATCTCTAGAGTGAGAGTAAGAGAGTAATTTTCTAACTATTTAAAATTTTATTTTTTTGGTATTTTTCCATAAATTACTGGACTAACCAAGTTTCCTTCGAAACAAAATAATTAAAATAACTGAGACTTTTCAAAATTCACTTAAGCTTTACACTATACCCATAACTTATTAGATCTCGAGTAGTAAAAGTAAATGGAAGTAATAAATAGATATGTTATACTAACTGAAGGTGTTACAAGTTTCTTTATTGTACTTTTCAAAATTATTCCAGTTATCTAAGTATTTTGCTCTAAGATAACACTGATTTCTAAACGCGCATTGCATTACACCCTACCCACTCGATATAGAATATGACCTGGTAACCCCAGACCTACTCATTATCCTAGTGGTGGTTACCAATGATTGAAAATATCTCCGGACTTCCTGAACCCCAGTCCTACTCATTATCCTAGTGGTGGTTACCAATGATTAAAAATATCTATGGACTTGCTGAATAGTTAATGAACCTATGCAGGTTACAGGTAAACGAGATAAGTTTGTCACCTAGCAAGAAAATCAGTTCCCTTACACTTTTATCCACTTAAGCGAAATTAATGATATAAAATTATATTTATCATAAATCATACCCCTATTTTTGTGTCCTAGCTATTTTCAAGAATACATTAGAATTTAAACACAATTTTTTTTCCCTTTCTTCTTTTCAAAAAAAACATGAAATAATTTTCTATCAGAAATAATTATTTTTTCCACTATTAGAAAAAACGTATCACCACACAGCCTCGAGAGTGGAAATTATGTCCTATCTCTCCGGCAAGCCTTTTCCTCTCTAAACAGTTGAGGAAACACAATTTTTTTTCCCTTTCTTCTTTTCAAAAAAAGAAACATGAAATAATTTTCTAGCAGAAATAATTATTTTTTCCACTATTAGAAAAAACGTATCACCACTCAGCCTCGAGAGTGGAAATTATGTCCTATCTCTCCGGCAAGCCTTTTCCTCTCTAAACAGTTGAGGAAGAAATTCCAACTTGAGGTTACTGGTATCTTAACATAAGGACCACAACCATCTAGTCTAGTACGTACTCTAACGAATCAATATGAGGGTTCCACTTACTTCAAAATTCAACTCAAAAACACCTCTATAAGCAAAATATTTCTTTTTCACCTAACTGTGACAAGTTCTGGGTTTTTCCTTTTTTTCTCCATATTCTCTAGCTTCTTATTTTTTCCATCCCTGGATTTCCTCTTAGATCGGGTTTTCTTCCCTCTTTGGGAAAGGAGAAGAAAAATGGATAACTGATTCTAACGGTGAAAAAATAAAAAGAATACAATTTGTAAATTTTTCTTTATTTTGTTTAATATGCTTGGTTCACAACTATAACCTTCAGTCATAATATTACTTTTTCATGTTTGGTTTTTATACATTTATCTCAACCCAAAGTTTTTCCTTACCACAACTTTATCAACAAACGATAAATTATTAAGTTATGCAAAGTAACAATATTAGTTGGTAAAAAAATTATTCTAGCATTGGGGTGTTAAATAGGGGAGGTAGAGGTACGACCGTTGAAATTTTAGGGGCTAATATTCACAAGTGGATTAAATTTCTATGTTTTTTCCAAAAAAATTTATTTACCAATTTTATTTTTTTCTAAAAAAAATTCTCCCAAATTTTATGGTATAGAATTATTTTACCTTAAAAATCACCAAAATTTTATATAAATACCATATAAAATTATTAGAAACTTTAATATTTTTACAAAAATATTGCCAAACATTTTATAGATGGCATATTAAAGACTACTGAGATTAGCCAAGGCTTCTAAACTTTAAGGTCAGGTTCCATACTTCAAATTTTCTCTGAGTATGCCAAGGTCTTGGTAGACAATGCAATGCTCATATTTACACTTAAATGTAGTGGTGTGATAACTCCAACGGAGCATTTCACTATTACATGTGAATTGTGATTTTTCAACTACTAAATATGATTTTCCATTTTTTCCTAAAATGTTTAAAGATGTAATTCTTAAAAATGCAGATATGAGTAATGATATATTTATGTTAGTAGGTTTGTCTTTCAATTTTGCAAGGGGGTTTTTAGAATTTTATTTTAAATGTTAATAATTATTGGGGATATTAAGAATTTAACTTCTATAAAATATTTTAGAATATTTTTAGTAATAGTCAGATACTAAAGGTTGTGATGTATGTTTTGATCTTTTAATTAAATTGGTTAATTAAAAAGATATCATATGAAAACATTTGATTTGAAATGACTTATGATTTTTTGGGAATGTGGTATTAGTAATCTATACAATTAACCCATGTTATTGTAACAAAGTTTATTTATAAGTAAAAAATATCCATAATAAAATACAGGTATACTTTTTTTTTAATAATAATAATAAAGAAGTGATAATTTAGTTAATTTTTATGAGTTTGATTAATTTTAGATATGTGAGATGTATAATGAAACAAGTGTTTTTATGCTTTTCATAGATTGATATCTGTTGATATTTACTAACCACTATTTATATAATTGTACTAATTTATTTGTACTTGTATTATTTTATGTTTTAAATGAGATTAGGAATATCAAATTATTTAGTTAAATAATTATAAAATAATTAATTAAATTGAAATAACCATTAATTTGAATGTTTTAGTTTAAGTGTTGTGTCATTTCTTTAACGTATTTGAAGTAAAAATTTACAATAGTTACAATAAATTAATTAATTGTGCATTATTTGTTAATAAATTGTTTAAAAGAGAAAACAACATTATGAGATATATTTAATCAATATCCTAATATATTAAATATATTTGAAACTTACAAAATATTATTCATGTTATATAAATGAAAAAAGTGTAAATATGAAAATGAATTTAAAATTTTATTTACAAAATAAATAAACTAATTAAGAAATGTTATGATATAAAAAAAAAAAAAAACAATGGTAGAAAAGAAAATGTCAAATCATTTACAAGAAATTCACATTAAAAAACACATTAAAATGAAATGAAAATATTAAACCAAATTAATGAACCAGAGGAGCTGCAGGACAGCTAGTCCCTGCCAATTTGCCTCAGAACAATGTGTGTATGAGAGATAAACATTGTAAAAGGGTATAGTTCATTAAGAAGAAAATCCATTTCAGCGCTCTACCTCTGTCCCCACTCCTTGTGACTTTGCTTTACCCCTGCCTTTATGTCTGTTGGTGGGATAATTAGCCGAATCAAAGTAAACAATTAGTTGCGTTGGGTTAAAAACGACGACCCATGCTTGCTGGTCAATAAATGTTGTAGCATTGGATCCTTTCGTGATACTATAGAGTGTGATGTGTCTTCCCTTGACTATGTTTATTTTGGGGATTCCTTACCAGCGCCAACGCAAATCATTGTATGATGCCAACCGTAATACTTGTACACTTTTCAACTATGGTAAAACATATGAACTCACCTCTTTTGCAGTTTAGACCGCCTCACTTCTATCTATCAATGTTGCAGTGTGTCATGTTAGTGAGCCAGCAAAGGGAAGGAAGCAAGAAGCCGTCAGAAAGAGTCTGTTAGCTCGGAAGGGATATCCAGGTGCAAAAGATTGTTAGCCAGCAGAAAAATTCCAGGAAGGTCAGTATAGGTTATTTTCAAATGGACAATGCTGCTGGTCATTTCTTATTTACGTAATTATGCTTAACGACCCTAATCACCATTGTATTTACTATTGATAGATTCATTATTAAACTCGCGTAGTGAAATGAAAAGCATAGAAAAAAATACTTCTACCATAGAAAAATAATTTACATAGACAAAGAATACGAGATCACTATTCTTTCATTTACATTAAATAAAATTATATAAAATAGTCAACTAGGTAGAGCCTTCCTATCAATATATTCGTAGGAATAAAACTAATACTAGACCATACAGTAAGTGAGTCAGCAGCATGTCAAAATTTTAAATTTCCATTGGAGTCTGAAATAACACAAACCAGGAACGTATTATGCCTTATATAATGTAACCCATAGAAAATAGTCAAATAAGCAAAGAGATTAAACCACAGAGGGCAACAACCATAGTAGCTTATAATTAAATCCCTAAACCCAGAAACAATGGTCGAAGCCATAAATCGACTGGACTAGGCTATTAGTGTAATGACGTGAAGGTGATTGACAATATCATAGAGGAAGACTTGAAGTGTCACGCGGAGCTTGCATGCGTTTGATGTGTCCCTTGAGTTCTCCATTAGTCATCATACCGTAGCAACCTAACTTGCTGGTTGCTGAATAAGTAGTTCTCTTGCTGGATCTTGTTATCCTTCGAGATGAAGAACTTGGTTTTCTTGCTTGCTCATTTCCTGCCAAGACTACGCACGAACCAGTACAATCAACATTCCTACAACATTCAGGCCTATAGCATTAGACCTACTACATTGCCGCTATTCCCAAACAGGAGGGATGGGTGGGAACAAAGCACAGGCAGGGCATACTAAAAAAGAAAAGCTTCTCCCTCCGAATCTGAAAGAGGATCAAATGCATCGGGGATTCTGTAGGGATGGAGATGTCGTTCAGACGATGGACTTGGAATTAGAGTCAGGCGTGAATTTCAATGAAGAAAAAGCTGAAAATCATGTGGTTGATTCGCTATTTTGACTTTCTTTTCTGAGAAATTGATTAATGTTCAGTTGTCGATCCACAGACAAGCATTTTTGCAAGTGATTTTTTATTTTCTATTTAATAAGATCAAGCTTCATTGATCCGTGACCATTTTTCAGTTTGTCTAGACTTCTTTTTTCTCTGTTATGATTTCCAAAGCCTAAAAATCTTGTCTTTTTCTCTGTTATGTTTTCCAAAGTCCTAGAAATCCCGTGTCGGAAGCCATAAAAAACTTGAATTCTTTACAAAGGGAAATCAAATAGGAATTTTGAAGGTCGGCTAGAATATAGTCTGCTCTGTTTCATTTTTTTATATAAAGGGTTTCATGAAATTGGCTATTCAAAATGTATCGTGCTTGAAACCTTCAAAACCATCAACTTTGTTGTAGTGGCGTATGTAACGAACATGGCTATAGATATAGTTGCATTGTTTTTAATGGATTTTTATGGGTTCTCTGAGGACTGGCTCCTTGGAAACTCTACTCAACATGGCATACGAGCTGGCTATAAAACACTAACCCAAAGATCAGATAAAGATAACCCATAGTAAATAAAATCTAAAAGCTAAGCCTAGATAAGCAAGACAGTACCAATTACTTCAAGAAAAAATTAGAGTTGATTCTGGATATCAAAATGGTATCCTAAGCCAGGTGCTTGCCCTGCTGATCGAAAGGGAAGTCGAAATGGAAGTCCACACTGCCACACCAGAGAGAAGACAATCCCCTTCCCTTTCAAGGTGAAAATCCAAATCCTTGTTACTTTAACTAACCTTTTGAATAACCTTATTCCTATGAATGATTTATGAGAATTAGAGTTAGAGAACATTCTTCTTCTTCGAGATGCAAAACCCTTGTTTGCGTGAAGTAGGTAGTTGTGGTTGCCGTCACTATGTGAAGCAACTTGTTGCAGTAGCGATGTGTGAAACAAGTTGTTGCAGTAGCGATAACAAGGGCCAAGGGACAATGCTAATACATAAAGACGGTCAAAATAGCATCTGCAAAATAAACCCTATGTGGGTCATTCAAAGAAAGATTGTACATGTACCTCACTTAGTGTCGACGCCATTCCTCTTCATTAAGACATGCTTGTCGCCGAAACATGCGAGCCTTTTACCCTTCCGCTAACATGTTTGCTCCTATTCTATCCTTCGTCTGATGGGGTATCTTCCCATATTATATATTCTAAGGTACCCGGTTGGGTATCTTCCCATATTATATATTCTAAGGTATCCCGTTCTGATGGGTATCTTCCCATATTATATATTTTAAGGTACTCGGTTAGGTATCTTCCCATATTATATATTCTAAGGTATCTTGTTCAATTGATAGCTGGATGTTTTTATTCAGAGATATTTGTGAGCTATGTGTTTAAGCCTTACAACTTTCACAGCCATGTGTTTAAAGACTATAACTTTGGCAGCCATGCAACCGAAGATATGTTTTTAATTCCTAAGCATGAAATGTTATTCAAACTAATGTTAGCATTAGTTTAACACTTTCTTTAAACTTCAAAATGCAAAAGAAATGCATAATTATAATATATGGTTTAGCCTCTAGCCATTGGAAGAGGCTAAATAAGAAGGTGAAAAAGATTTCATATATTGTTAGGTTAAAGATTTTGGTTACTTGCCATAGTCAAGAGAGTAAGCAGTTGAAAAATCACCTAAAATTAATGTCAAGCCTGCCATATCTATTACTATAGTCCATGTCATCTACGAAATGGTAGAAACTAATAAGTCAAAATAAAAATATAAAACTAGTTGTAACTTAACATTCTAGGGCAAGGAAAAAATTATACAACTCATAACCATCTCATAGAAGTTGTCTGAAATGGGAAGATGAACAAAAGTAGCTTTAGGAAGAAAAGTCAATTTAAACATAGGAAAATGAAGTTGAATTTATGTAAAAATAGTGACTTTTGATGAAAAATAAAGAGAATTAAAAATTAATGGAATAGGTTAAATTCATGATTTAGATATTTCCTTTATGTCACTATTACGGTTTATTATAAACTTTTATTTTATTTTTATAAAAATAAAAACACATAAGTTACCTATTATTCTTTATAGTTATTTAACTTTATGATTGGTTTAATAAAAGTTATAGAGATTTTCACAGATAAAAATAAATCAATTACATTTATGAAATTAAATTATTTAATGAACAAAACTAAAATGAAAAAATAATAATTTTTTCTCTAAATAATTAATTGATCCGAATGGAAAATGGCCCTTTGTATTGGTTATCTATGGTATTGATTCATGATTTTAGGAAGAAGCTTGCCTATATAAAGCAAAGGAGATCACTTGGCTAATTCATTCTTGCAAATTGAATATCTTAAGATCTGAAATATTGGGTTATTGTTTTAAAAATTTGATCTATGAAAGGGAAGTTGAAAGCGAATCTGTGAAGGGTGATCTCTCGAGCGCTGCAGCTGCGGAAGTGCGGAGGCGCCACAGAAGGCACTGTGCGGAGGCGCCACAGAAGGCGCAGTGCGAAGGTGCCACAGAAGGCACAGTGCGGAGACGCCACAGAGGCGCCACAGAAGGCGTAGTGCGGAGGCGCCACAGAAGGCGCAATGCGGAGATGCCACAGAAGGCGCAGTGCGGAGGCACCACAGAGGTTATCCGAATGGGAAATGACATCAACCCATGGTACTCATCCACCCATATTATTCATTGACCCATGGAATTTACCCATGGTATTGTAAATGGCATCCGCCCGTGGTATTGTAAAATCCACCCATGGTATTCATTCACCCATGGTATTGTAAATGGCATCTGCCCGTGGTATTGTAAAATCCACCCATGGTATTCATTCACCCATGGAATTGACCCATGGTATTGTAACTAGAAAAATACTATAAGTAACAAGTCACATTTTGTAAAAGGACAGATTGTCCGCCACAATGTAGCCTTTACAGTTTAGAGGCATGTAGCGCCACATCTCTTCTCAGAGATAAGCTACCATTGCTCTAGCTGGTTTATTTCCACTTGGGTTTTAATAAAAAAGTTTCTTTGTGGTTTTGTTTATTGGGTTTTCTCATATTTTTCTTCTGGTAATTTCAAGTTTTCAGATCTTGGAGGTATTTCCTCCCAAGATCCACTTCAATCTTTTAGATCTTGGGGGTCTCCTCTCAATATCCAGATCATTAATATTGATAAGAAAATTTATATATATTATTTATGTAGCTTTTATGTATACAAAATATTGTGGTAGACAAATTTACACGAAAATATTTTTTCTTGTTAGCTTAACTATGAAGTAGTGTGGAGAAAATTGAACATGTAACACTCATAGTAGCATGGATAGAATGAACTTCTAACCTTTCAATATAAAAATGTTTTAATGACAGAGAATGCCAAAACTAAAACTCTAATATTTGCAAAAGATTTTGCTATATATACTTTCAAAATAATTGGCAAAAGGTTTTGGACAACAATTTGCCTAACCCATTAACATTTACTTGTTGGGTGTATTATAGTTAATAATATGATTGGATAGGGTTTATTCCTATTCATATCTTTTAGCTGAAATGAGAATAGAAATTGTTCAATTCACTCTTTCACTATGGGGCTTATGAAAATTTGTTTTTATTTTAGAAATGTTGAGTCTCTTCTTTAGGTTAGTCAAAACAAAGAGACACTTTTGACCTTTTGGATTGTGGTTGATTACCTCCTTATAGTGCCCTAATTTTTTCATCATAATTATTAATTGCACCATATTTTCTCTTAAATTTACAAATTATAACGTTTTTGTGTTACTATTATTTTGTAAACTAACACATTCCTTTGCTCCCAAATGATTTGACTAAGACTTAACTTATTTATGTCAACTCTACTTGAGTCGCGAGCGGTTTTGATCATATTTTGACTCAATCATAGGAATCATATTTTTTCTACATTGTATATCCTCTTTTTATACATTGCATACCTAGTAATAATGATGCTTTCAATGGGGGTGGTTCTATGAGGATGATAACATAGATTTTATTACCTTTAATTTTTATATTATAAGATATAAAGAACTTTTGTATTTGCTCTATCCTTCTCCACAATTCTCCAAAGATGTTGTATCCACAACATTCACAAATGTATAAGATAACAAGAGTGATAAGAGTCTCAATGAGGAATTTCTTCTTATCTCCGAACTAGAGGTCCAGTGAGTTAAAATTGTTTTCAAGTCCATAATAAAGTTTTCTACCCTTAGTTTATCACTTAGTCAATGCCATAGTTCCAACTAAGATGGTCACAAAGATTGGTTATGAAATATTGGTATGACATTACTTCCTCCAACTTTATATTGTCACAAAAAAATTAGCTTAGGTGATCTTTATGGATATAAGTACAATGACCTTTGGTTTATTAGTATTATTAGTCATATCTATACTAGAATGGAAATAGTTTATATTTTTTAGTTTAATATCAAGACCACAAGAAATCCTCATTACAAGAATAATATTAAGATTGTAAAGAATTATAAGAATAATATTAAGATTGTAAAGAAGAAAAATGATGAGTATACTAGTTAGAATTAGGATGATGCAACTTGTTTCAAACAACTCTTTAATTTGTTAATATATATGGCAAAAATTATAGGAGAAAAAAAAACGTTGTTGAAATCTTATACTACAATCAATTTCTTCAAAACAAGTCCTAGTGTTTGTAAGTTTGGAAATAGTGCTCTCATAAAAACTTATTGCAATCTCATATATTCAAAATATCAATAGAAAAAATGATTTTATTATTATAACGCTCTGAATAAATCTCAAGCATAATACAGTGGTTCATAGTTAAATAATAGCTTTTAAAGCTAACTTAACTTTTAATTTTTTATTTTTTTTTTGGCAAAGCAAAGGGGGTTGAGTGGAAAATTGTGGATTAGCATTGTGTCAGGACCTGCAACGAAGGTTTTTCTCTAATCACGACACATCTGCAACAACACCTCTGCACCCCTGGCGACTGCATACGGCAACAAATAGCACATTCGTCATGGATTCCCTTCTGCGGGGGGACTCAGAGCCTACCCCCAATGATTACAACGAGCCTCAATCTAAGAATAGAGCTGATGGGGCATCTACATCAGATAAGCTTGCCATCACGACAAAGTAGGCAAACAAGAATAACCAAGGTAAACAGAAAGGGCGACAAGAAACGGTGGCAACGCCCCAGAATAGGCGGAAGACACTGCAAGAAACGATGAGGTTTCCTTAGAAGCTTCTGCAACCTACAAACCTATTACAACAGAGAGACTAAAGATTGAATTACGAAGTCAAAGAATCAACCAAATCCAGTTCATGAAAGACCATTCTCTAATCGGGAAATTTATTGGCTTCTGGCCAACGGAGAAAGCCCTGCAAGGATGGATTGCAGCCAAATGGAAACCCAAAGGGCATATCACCCTACAACTCAGACCAAAAGGTTTATTCACGGCGGTCTTTAACTGCACAGAAGACCAAAATAGGGTAATTGATCGCGGCCCCTATTTCTTCAATGCTACAAGCCTGTACCTGAGAGACTGGATTGAAGATTCAACCTGGACAAAGAGGATCTATGTTGGGCACCAGTTTGGATTCAGATATACTCCCTTCCATTGGAGTATTGGGATGAAGAATCACTAAAAGGCATTGGAAATGATCTGGGGGAGTTCATAAAGATCGTGGAAGAAACAAAACTCATAAGATATACTTCTTACGCCCACATCTATGCCTACATGCATCTGAACAAAGTTCTTCCAGATTCGATAAGCCTATATCATGATGATTTTGAGTGGATTCAGTCTATAGATTATGAACATGTCCCCTTCAAACGTAGAAGATGTCACGCCCATGGCCATCTTTTTCGTGATTTCCCGCAAAATGCAAATCTCACTGCCTATACCACCTCAAAGAAACCTGATTCTGAAGGATTTACCAAAGTAAACAATCGGAAAAAGAATCACAAAAAACATGCATCATACCCCAAAAATCCCCCAGCCAGTGCCTCAATACCCTCTACTAGCAACAGCTTCAACATCCTTGCTCAACTAGCATCACTGGCCTCTGAACCCCCCATGCATTCTGCTGAGCCACCTAAGCCACCCTCTGCAACCAATCCCATAGAATCAAGGCAAGCAAAAAATCCCTCACAAACCAAAGAATTCCCAATCTCCACTTCCAATATGGATTTCGATTGGAAGCCTAATGGTATGGACATCGATATCTTTCTGCAAGAACCCAACCATTCAACTGACTTCCTTGCGGAAAGCAATGAACCCAAGCATATGGAAGAAGAGCCTGAAAGTATAGACATAGGAGATCTGGACATATTCGGCCTTGAGCAAGCCTGTAAGTAAAAAGAATTTGACAAAATCCTGGAAAGACAACTAGAAAGTTTGGAGGTAATTCTTTCTAGAGCACATCAGCAACGAACTTTAGGAATTCAACCAGGTAGTCAATGGGATGGGAAAAATATTACCAAAGATACCAAGAATCGAGGGATAAAGATAGATCTACAAAGAACCATCCTCATTGGGGAAATGTTGGTGGAATCAGGAAGATACCCGAACTTAACAAAATATTACAGGCTGCTCTTCAATACTGAATCATGAAACTCACATCTTGGAATTTAAGAGGGTTAAATAGCCCTGTGAAATACAGAATGATAAAAAACATGATATAGCAGGAGAAACCTCAAATTTTCTTCATGCAAGAGACTAAATGTAATGGTATCACACTTGGCACCATTCTCTCAAAAGCTTGGCTAGGAAGCCAAACAGTAATACTGTACGCCTCAGGCGCATCAGGAGGACTTCCAATAGCATGGGATGCACAGGATACTATGCTCACTAATATCCATGCGTCTCATCATTTCATTCAGGCTACCTTCCATATCATAGAGACCAATTTTCATGGTCATCTCACCAATGTTTGCTTTCCCTAGGAAGTAGTGAACAAGTTAGCAATTCTGAATATGTTAACTTTGCTCAACTCCACCAGAATCCATCCACTTTGGATAATAGGTGGTGAATTCAACATGATCACTAAACTTGAGGAAAAAGGTGGGGGCTTAATCAAACTGGAAATTGAAAGTACTCATTTCAAGGATTTCATACAAAACAAATGGCTCATTGATCTGCCATTTAACAATGGAGTCTATACATGCAATACTAAAAGATCAGGCACCCAGCAGATTTCCTCCTGGCTAGTTCGATTCCTGATTTCAGACAATGACATCCACCTTGGAGGAGATCTTTCAGCCTCAATCTTACCTCTATCTGGATCAGACCATTTGCCCATCTCGCTTCAATGACAAAGACCTTGAAAATCCACTCAAAGACCCTTCCGTTTTGAAGAATTTTGGCCGACACATCGAGACTTCAACAATTTGGTCCATTCTGCGTGTAAAAGATTCATTCCCCCAAAAGGAACAAAAATGTTTCAATTCCAGCAAAAACTCAAATATCTCAAAATGCTTTAGCTCAAGAAATGAAGAAGATCCAATAGACCATAATTATTGAAGGAAGGACTGAAGCACTTTTAGAAGAGGAAAAGAACCTTCAGAATCAGATTGCAGAAAGAGAAAAGCAAGAGGAGATCCTCTGGAAACAAAAATCCAAAGTAAGATGGCTAAAAGAGTGAGAGAGGAATACAAAATTCTTTCACCGCACCACCATACAGAGAAGAATGCACAAGAACATTACCCAAATTTAGAATCAGTAAGGAGAAAGATTGGAAGGACATGAGGATATTGAAAAAGAGCTCCTCAATCATTTCAAAAAAGGCCACAAATCAATAGATAACCAGCTATAGAAATGATTCTCCAGCACATCCCGAAAATTATAACAAAAGAACACAATTAACTGCTCCTTCATCTGGTCTCTTTACAGGAAGTTGAGTCTGCCATGCGCCAGCTCAAGGAAGGAAAAGCACCTGGTCCAGATAGTTTTACCTCAAACTTCTTTCATAAATTCTGGGATCTTATCGAAGAGGAAGTCAGGCAAGTAGTGGAAGAATCTAGGACCCTCCACTGGATGCTTCCCTCTCTAAACGCAAATTTTATTGCTCTCATTCCCAAAGAAGAGAAATCTATTACTCTGGACAAATTCAGGCCTATAGCTCTCTGTAATGTTATCTATAAAGCCATATCTAAAGTCATTGCTTCTTGACTGAAGCTGCTGCGTCCCCTGCTCATCTCGCCATAACAATTGGGCTATGTGGAAGGACGACAAATCATAGATGGCATCATTCTCACCCATGAGATCATACACTCCCTAAAGCACCATAAAAAAGCAGATATGCTCCTCAAAATTGACCTCTCTAAATCTTTTGATAAGTTGAGTTGGATTTACATTCAAAAAATGTTTTAGCCTTTTCCTTCTCCCCTCCTTGGGTAATATGGGTCACGAGTCTAATCTCCTCTACTTTATTCTCCATTCTAGTTAACGGAATTCCTTCCATCCCTTTTCATCCCTCTAGAGGCATCCGTCAAGGAGATCCCCTCTCCCCCTTTCTCTTTGTACTTATGGCTGAAGGGTTAGGTCGTATTATCAAGAATGCACTTCAATCTCAACAACTTAGAGGAATCTATGTCCATAATTCCCCTACTATGACTCACCAATAATTTGTGGACGATAACATGTTGTTTGGGCACCCTTCGGTTCAAGAGGCCCTAAACTTCAAATCCCTACTCAATGATTTCTTGGAAGCATCTGGAGCAAACATAATACTGTTAAATCCCAAATCTTCTTTTTCCACACTCCCTCCATAACTCAATCCTCTATAGCCCACATTCTTGGATTCTCTGTTGCCTCTCTCCCATCCAAATATCTTGGTGCCCCCTTAATTGATTCTGCATTAAAGCGTACCTCCTGGCAATTGCTCCTAGAAAAAATTGAAGCTCGCCTTTCCTCCTAGACTTATAGAGCCCTCAATATGGCTAGTTGTCTAGTGCTATTCAAAGTTGTCTTGCAATGAATGCCTCTTTATCTCTTCTTTGTTTTGGCGGCGCCAAAATGGGTGCTTAAAAAGATCAAAAATCGACAACGGAACTTTTTATGGGGATCTTCTGGTCAAAATTGCAAATGGGCATTGGTCAAATGGGCAACAATATGCCCCCCAAAAAACTTTGGGGGTATTGGTCTCCGAGACCCTCAACACAGTAATGCAGTGACGGGAACAAGAATATGGTGGAAATGGCTCTTTGCTCCACACACACCTTGGGCCATCCTCTGGACTGCCAAATATGCAAGCAACAGGCTGCCAGATGATTTAGTCCAACTAATAGATACGGAAAAAGACTCCTTAATCTGGAATGCTACCAAATAGCAGAGAGCCATGATTCAACAACACAGTTTCTGTGAAATAAGAGACAGCAACAACGCCTGTTTCTGGGTTGACTCTTGGCAAAAAAGACCTAGGCTAAGCAACCTGAGTAGACCACCCTAAACAGAGGATTGGGATGAGCATCAGATGGACAAAGTCAACCAGCACTAGGCTCCCACCGTCAATCAGGGTTATAGACAATGCCTAAGCATGGAACACATCAGCAAGCAAGGAATAGAGCTAATACATAAGGAGATTGACACAGAACTCACACACCAGAAAATTAGATTTTCTGATAAGAAAGATATCTTACATTGGGGTTACACTCCACGTGGGACCTTAACCACTCAGGAGGCGTACAACCTTCCAATTAGAAATCAAAAATTCAAGGACCCTCTTTGGGAAAAAGTTTGATCTCCTAGAATTTGGCCCAAGGTCTCTACTTTCCTCTGGCTGTTATGTCAAAAAAGAATACTGACCTGGGACAACCTAAGGAAAAAAATCTCCCACGGGCCCTCAATATGCCCCAACTGTAAACAACAGGAAGAGACCATACAACACCTCATGGACACATGCAATCTGGCAAAAAAACTCTGGGAATAAACAAGCTTCAGATGTCAAAAAGAAGGCAGAGTAAAATGGGACATTACCAACACCATCTGTAGTTGGGAAATCAATTCGTACAAGAGAAAACTACGAAACTCTTTGTGGAAAATCATCCTAGGTCTTCTCATTTGGACTATATGGAAGGAAAGGAACCGCCACATCTTCAAGAATCAATGCACACCAATAGAGATCATATGGATCAATCTCTGCAACAATCTTCAGGAAACCTTATTGCTCCAAGCATGGCATGAAGATGATTTTCCCACTCTTCCATAGGAGCAGAACATATGGAAGAATTGGAATCTTCGGATTAACCAGATACAAGAGAACCCTAGTAAATCCTCTTTAAATCATAAAACTTCTAGCAAATGGCTCCCTCCGGCACATGGAATGAATCAATTAAATTTTGATGGAGCCTCCAAAGGCAACCCATGCATGGCAGGTTATGGAGGAATATCCAGGGATCATAAAGGCAAACCTCTCCTGATTTTCCTAGGCAAAATTGGATGGGACATGAACAATTCGGCTAAGATAGAGGGACTGTGGCAAGGACTTCGTCTAGCTCAGCATCATGGCTTCTTCCCCTTAGTGATTGAAGGAGACTCTCAGATACTTATCAACATGGCTAATCAAATTCTACAAGGGACCCCTGCTCACAAAGTGGCATGTAGTTGGAGATTGGAAGCACGTTTAGAGCTCATTGAATAATGGCTCACAACTAACATAACAATCACATTCAAACATATCAGAAGAGAAGGCAACAAAGTGGCTGATCTCTTGGAAAATTTTGGGGTTGACAGTGATCAGACTCTACACTCAAGTTCGCTCGACATTATAAATGATGGATCCCAGCTACAAGAATGCACAACACTAGTGCAAAACAATGGAGCACCCCCGGATGTAGATGGTTAAAGACATGTGGGACGGTAGGTGGCCACCCGCTTTCCCACCCGAGATGATTTATGTCGAGCCACCGTCAACTTGCAGATGCCATTACTCTGATGCACAGGTCGAGGACTCCTCTGCAAGTTTAAGTCCATGTCTTCAGTAAGCTTGCATGCCTCTGCCCCGCCTCCTCTAAATTGCTCCTGCTTCCTTGACACTGTGGAGTCGAGCTCTCGCACGACAATAGGGAGGCACTGTCAACTCTTGAGCTCTATTGGTTTGGGGGATGGAATCCATTTTTCCCAAAATATTCTATGCACTCTGCAAACTAAATCCTCGGTTTTGGTCTTTGTCTCTCACCTGAATCGCCTTGTGAATTCCTGCGCTGATTGTGCCTCTTCCTCTGCGCACACAGTTAGCACCTTCATCATTTCAGCCCACACCAGTAAGCTCCACCCCACCCGCAGGACCATGTTGCAAGTGGGGCAGCAGCCGAGGTAGTGCCATTTGCGCCCCTCTCCGTCACCCTCTGAGCTGACGACCCATTCGTCCTCCCCTTCCTCCACCCTGTCCACAACCTAATTGTTCAGCAAATATCCCGCCACTCGTAGTGGAACAGGGCGGGTCAAACAAATCGAAGCTCGACATGTCAATGCTACAACCCAGATGCTCAACCTCCTTGTGTCCCCTCACCAACCACATCAAACGGCCCAATTCTGCTTCCACTGTACCATGAACCGCCCTACGATCATCACCACTGTCTCTGTGGTGTTCAGAGAGTAGACTCGCCCGCAGAATGAACAGACACACCACTACAAAACATTCTATCACTACACAACCTGCCACTATTAAAGAGAAGCCGGACACCAGCAAACAGAAGGCGGCTCAGGAGAAGCCGACCAGCAACAAAGAAAAGGCCTTGGGTAGCAGCTCTGGTTCTTGCAAACGCAAAGGCAACCAGGATAGCACCAAGCATGGTGAAGGCATTCTTGCTAGCATGCAGGCAATTGAGGGTGATTGGGATGAATACAGGTGTCTAGTCGGGGAAGAGCCTCCTCCACCAAATGACACCTAGAGGGTCAACACAGCTAGGTTTTGATTCCCAGCTCCTATTCTTAGGGCCTTTTTTTATTGTTTTTCAAATTATATCATCAATTTTGGTAATTTACCATAACTGTTTCTCTTGGATTTTGATTTGTAACCCTTGCGCGGACAACATTTTCCATCAATGTTTTGGACTGGTTTCCCCTCAGTGGGCAGTCTTGAATTAATATTTTGGATGTCTAAACTTGTTATAACTCTGTTCTAGCACTGCAGAGGATGAAGGCTCACTGTAAATTTACTGTTTCATTAATAGAATTAATGCTACTTAGAAAAAAAGCAAAAAACTTCTATTTTTTTTTTATAATAATCCTCTGACTAGAAAGGCTATTTTTATCATCAATTTTACAATTAAATATAATGAAGTTTTCACTTTAAGATTAGGAAAACCCTACTAAATAGCTAAACTCAATAAGTCATCAATGTTTTAGTTAAGAATAGTTCCTCCAAGATTTAAGACTTTATCGTGGTAACTTTAAATATCCTTTCTTTATCTTTTGTGAACAATTTAACTTTATTATTTTTATTGAAAAAAATCCCTTTTAAAATATATTTTATTTTATTAACTTGATTAGATTTATAAATTTGAATTAGATTTAAATAAATAAATTATTTAGATTAGTTTTTAAATGTAAATTTTTGAATGGAAAAATTTGACATATTTATTAAAATTTTGTTAAAAAATATATATTTAAAGAATAAAAGTTTAGTATGTAATTTAATTATTATTTATGATAAAATTAAAATGTTTATTTTATGTTGTATTTATTTAGAGTAGTTAAATTGGCAATTGCCATATAAATGAAGTCTCATCGAACTGGTAGTCTTAGGTTTAAATCTTGTGATATTTCCTGACCATGGTTAAAAATTGGACATGATGAAACACTTACTTTATATTGCATTTGATAATGCTAAGATTAAAAAACACATAAAATTTAACTAAATTATATCTTTATTTTATATGCACTTAAAGAGGGAGATAATAAGATGCTTATTTTATATTGCATTTCATAATGTTAAAATTAAAAAAAATCGTAAACATACTTAATCATGGATATTCACCCCAACTTAAGTCTAAAGTTTTTTAACTTGTAAATAAACTTTATTATAATATTATGTAACAATATAATGTCTTATCATTACCAAATGTCCAAATACCTATAAATTATTTCATGTGGCACTTATTCATATATCATTTTTTCCTAATTAATTAATTTATTTAAAAATATATTAATAACATCATCTCAATCTTTAATCTATACTTATTAACAAAAATATTTCAAAATATTAAATATCTATTACCCACTTAATAATTAATAATTATTACTGATCACAATAAAATTATATAAATCTAGAATCTAGATTACCAATCACATAACTATTTTTTCAGGAGAAAAAAGCATAATATTTATATTGAGTAAATATAGAAACAGATATAAGTTACATATGTGGTGTCAAATTATATGTGTCATATGGCCAAAAGGGCATATATATGTCATTGACATACAAATAAAAACATGAGTCTATCAGATGATCAAAAGATATGATACAGATATGCATATATTCATGTAGGTGAGGCCTTCATGGAGGACCATATATCATATGCCATATGGATAGTATGTTGTCTATGATAGTGAAAATAGGCATATGTATATTGTTGAAAATGATGTCATTCCGCCATTTCCAAATACTCCATAGAAATATCAAAATGATGAATCGATTGTGCCCACGCTGCTCGCTCCACCATAAAAAGGCTGCAGTAATGGTATCAAAATCAGTCAGTGAAAAAACAAAATTTTGAGCCAAGACATACCAGATCTGTAGGGTGACAGGACATTTTATGAATAAATGGATGTTGGTCTCTTCTTCATTGCCACATAGTGTGCATCTGCTGGGTCCATTCCAAGATCGCTTCCTGAGATTTTCCCATGTGAGGTTTTTGTTATAAAATACCAACCATGCAAAATATATATATTTTGGTGGACATGAGGCCCTCCAAAATATATGAGGAAAATGTGGGAGGTTGTAGGGGAATCTGTTCATGATCAGCTGTGTGTATATATCACGGACCATAACAAGCCGTCGAAAACCACATACAGTCCATTTTAGCATATCCATAGTGCCATGTCTGTGAACTCCTCCTGTAGCTAGTGAGTCTGTGATGGATCGCCAGATGCCCGCCATTGTGTCCTGAAGCATGAGGTCGTTGCTGTCCTTCCAAATCGGAGTGGAGCCCTGCCATTCTTTGATTAATCTGTCCCATGTGAAGATGCCATGATGCTGAAAGTGGTTGATTATATCAGATGGGATATTGATGTCCGTAAGACCACATATTAACGAATCAATACCAATATATATATTAGAGCCTGAATAAAGTTGCCATCTTAAATTGGATATAAATAGAGTCTCGATTTTTTTCATGCTGTGCCATATGGGGGATCCTGTCCCAATACCGATGAGACCCTTTCTATACCAATAGTTAATGTTCCTGCCTTTCATGTATCTCATTCTGATTATATGGCTCCATGGAGAGGAACCATATATGCCCCGCCATAAAGTACGGCGTGTCAACGCATATCCAAATTGCCTTAAATCTTTGATACCCCATCCTCCCTGCTGTTTCGGAATAGATAAATGCTTTAAATTGGCGAGATGATACTTGTGTCTCGTGGCAGATCCGCTCCATAAGTAGGAAGCAGTGAGCTGATTGAGGCGTCTAATGATGGATGTCGGGAGATAGAATAGGTGAGCCCAATAGACTGATAATTGGGACAAAACCGACACAACGAGAGTAGATCGACCAGCTAGAGAAAGAGTGCGGTATTCCCAAGATGATATTCTGTTGTAGTATCTCTGTACAAGCCAATCCCAATCTGATGAAAGATAGTGTGGTTTTAGTTGAAATCCAAGGTAGGAAACACCGCTCCATATTGATTGAGACTGAACCCCAAACATGGCAGTGATGTTATTGATCAGATCGCTCTTGGGGCCATTATAGTATAAGGTGGATTTTTGTTTGTTGATGATAAGGCCCGTAGCCTTCTGGAATCTGTGGAGAATATCAAATAGACATTGCCAAGAGAGGTGCTGTAACATGGCACAGAGAAGAATGTCATCAACAAAGAGATTATGTGATAAGTGGATATGTCTATTGATATGAATAGGAGAGCATCGGTGTTCATTCACAGCGTTATTGATATGAAGACTAAGAGTGTCCATGACGAGAATGAAACTGATAGGGGCAAGTGGACATCCTTGTCGAAGGCCCCTTCCAGCTTGGAAAAAAGGAGTAGGAGTCCCGTTAATGTTGATTGCATAGGAGACTCCTTCTATGCAGGCCATAATCCATGAGATCATCTCAGATCGTAAACCAATCCGAGCCAAGAGGCATCTGATGAAACCCCAGTCTATACAGTCATAAGCTTTTTGGAGATCAATTTTTAATATAGCTCCATCAATGTTTTTAGAGTAAATGGAGAAAATGCATTCCTGAGTAGATGCAACGGCATCCATGATATTCCTGCCCTTGAGAAAAGCGTGTTGATCCTTGGATAGATGTGATGCCAATATTCCTTTGATGCGCTCGGCGATGATCTTTGATATGATCTTAAAAGAGATGTTACAAAGAGAAATCGGACGAAAGTCCATGAATGATTCAGCATCTTGTTTCTTTGGGATGAGGGCGATCAAAGTAGATGAAAGACGAGGATGAATATAGCCTGTGATGCGTGATTCTTCAATCATGAGCAAAAGATCCTGTTTAAAAAGATCAAAAAAACTTAGAAAAAATTCGATGGTCCAACCATCAGGACCCGGGCATTTGTCCTTGTTGAATGCCTTTAGGACTTTGTGGAGTTCGTCCTCAGTGATCGGTTGGTAAATAGAATCGTTACTTGAATCATCAAACATGATAGGGAAGATCTCAGTTCCCCATAGGATATCGCGGATGGCGCAACCGTCTCCCCTGTTATATTGAGATTTGAAGTGATGGATGGCCGCATTAGATATTTCCTTTTGTGTGTGGAGGAAACCCCCCTGTCCATCACTGATACGCCAAATAGCATTAATTTTCCTTCTGTGATTGGCGAATCTATGAAAGAATTTAGAATTCCGATCACCCAATCGAAGCCATAGCGCCCGGCTCTTGAGGTGCCAAGTGGATTCCTCAATCTTGAGAAGGTGATGTTTTCGGCGGGTAAGATCGGCGATCTGAGCTCTGGTGGAGAGAGACATGGAGTTGTGGTCATGGGAAGAGAGAATCTGCTCCAGAGATCTTTGTATATGATGTAATTCAACCCGATTTTTTTTTTTCTCTGTAAACTGCCACGTTTTCACCTTGGTGCGAATGAAATCCATTCGAGAATGAAAGGATGAGGAAAGGTTCGCCGATTCCCGCCAAGCAATGGAAACCGTCTGCCTGAAGTCCGGGTTGTCAATGAAAGTGTGATCAAATTTGAAAGAGTGCGCTGGGAAAGATGTCGAGCGCCATTGGATAAACATGGGCTTGTGGTCAAATATGGATTCAGAGCCAATAGAAAGAGATGGAAGGCCCATGATATTAATGATGCTAGACTGAATAATGGCGCGATCCAGTCGCTTAGCAATATATAAATCTCCATTGCGTCCATTATCCCACGAGGGGGAAGAAGAAGATGGATTGATATCTATAAGGTCCCATTGCAGAAAACGTGCCTTCACATAATCAGAAATGGGGTCCATAGTCCTGCCAGCCCCCCAAACATCATCAGAACCAAGTGTGAAGTTCATGTCGCCAATGAGCATCATATTATGAAGCTCACAAAGATCTGAGGAGAAGAATCTATCCCAGAAAGACAGCCTGTGACGATATGGAGCATATATATTGAGAATGTTGATAGAAGTGCAGACACCCCGGAAGGAGACGTTGAGGAGAATACCGGCAAAACATTTGTATGCAGAGGCACGAATCCATAAAGGATCCCAAAGCGCGACAAGACCTCCCGAGAGACCACATGCATCGATAGCCGTAATGTGCCAAAAAGGAAACATCTTCCTGAAATAGGAGATTGATGTATGGCGATCATGCATAGATTCCTGAATGAGAATGATTTTCGGTTTGGCAGAAAGGAAGAGATGTCTTAAGGCGAGAAATTTGGGCCCCGCCCCCAGCCCGCGGATGTTCATGGAGAGGATGTCCATCATGGGACAGATGGACCAGCCGCATCTGCTCTAAGAGGCCGAGAATGGGAGTGCATCTCAATGATAGGAATATCAATGAGGGACAACGATCTGATGCCAGGATCCATGGATTTATTCCGTCCCCGAAAATGACGAGATCCTCCACGGGCAGTCTTGCGAACGGTGATGTTTCGACCCGATATAGCACTGATGGTGGGGGAAGTCCGATTAAATGGTTTATGAATGGTAAGAGGCTCAAGCTCATTGGATTTTTGGTGCATGAGCAAGTCTATGTCGCTGTCGAAGAGATTGACAGGAGAGGATGAGGGGGAGTTCAATGGAGTGATGGGGAGCTGCTCCTTTCCCTTATTTGGAGGGGGGGAGATGTGTGCGGGGGGGGACGATGATGTGAAGATAGGGAGGGAGCCATGGTGAATGTCGCCAATCGGGATGGGTGAGGGGGAGCGAATGGGGGTCGTCGAAGGTTCGGGAAAAGGAGCAGGGGGGAGTGAAGGGGAGCGGTTGTTGGGAGGGGTGGCGAGGGGGAGTCGAGTGATGTGAAGGATGAGAAAGGCGTGGTTCAAGAGACTGGGCGGGGGGAATCGGGGGGGCAATGAGAGGGGGAGGGGGGGGAAATCGACGTCGATACACAGACCGTCGAGGGCATTTGTCAATGAGGTGGCCCGTCCTATGACAAGCCGCACAGCGGAAGCGGACACCCCAATAGTCCAAGCGCTGAAAAATACGACGGCCGCACCAAGAAATTTCGACGTGCTCAGGGTAGCCACCCCGATAAGCACGGTCAATGAGTATCCAAGCGGTTCTCTTGTCCTTCTCACCGATACACCAAGGATCCACATAGATGAATCGGCCAATGGAGTTCCCTAATATCTCAAGAACCTCTTTGGACCACATTTCCAGAGGTAAATTTGGGAGTTTAACCCAAATGAAGTTGTGTTTGGGGGAATTTTTAAGAGGATCATATCCAATAAACCAACGATGAAGAGCAAGGAAACTACGCTTATGAACCCATGGAAGACGGAGAATGGCATCAGAGTCAGCAGCGTCAATGAAATGAAAGCAGTACCAATCTTTCATAAGATGTGAGATGATGGGAATGTAACCGATAATGGGCTTCCATCGGTTCCCAATCCATTTTCTCATGTCTAGATCCTCCATGCAGGGAAAATACCAACGACCAACAAGAGCGAACTTTTGTAGATTCTCTATACGTTCAAGAAGATGAGGAGAATCAATGTTGATGGCCGGCGGAGGGGGCGTGGATTTAGCCGGGGCACGAGATGAATTGTAGGACTTGTGTCGACCAGAAGGAGAGCCCTGGGGACGAGAGTCTCGGAAAAATGAAGAGTGGATGGAAGCTCGCTCAAGAACAGAACGGTCAGGCGAGACAGGGCGACTGTTGGCATGGGCCTCCTCAGCTTCAATGGCGGCCCGTATCATTGCCTCGGTGGCAGATGATTCGGACGCCAAGTCCATGTGATGGAGAGAAAAGAAAACGAAGCTACGTGGCAAAAAGGATGCGACAGATGGGAGCGGGTAAATGACGGCGTATAAGATACCTGGATGAAATAAATCCAACGCTGTACTTTCGAAGGAGAAAGTCAGCAAAAAGAAGTCTCGGGAAGGGATATGCAGAGAAGATGTCAGGGGTTAAGAAGGCGAAGGTACAAAGAGAGGATGTGAATAAATGAAAGGGGGGAAGACGATGAGAAAAGTGACGCCGTCAATCTCAGCAAAAGGGAAAAAAAACCCAAAAAGACATCCACCCAAATCCAAAGGACCTGTGTAGGTGATCAGTGGAAATCCCGATGAACGCAGGCCATTAATGATTCAAAGAAGGGAAAACGGGCGGAGGGAGGCCGGGAAAAAGAGAGCGGCAAACGGAAAAAATCAGGCGTAAGGTGGAAGAACCATGGAGGGCATGCTATGAAGATACAGACTCTTGACAGATCTTGCAACAACAACAGTAGCATGTGAAGACACACCACCATGAGCCAATACGAAAACGGAGGTCATTACAGGGCTTATAAAACCAGATATAACCTCGTAAAAACTTAAAAACTCCACTCATCCTATCCAGTGATCAATGATATACCAAAATATGAAAAGGATAACAGAGCATAAATATAGAAAAATCACTGCAGAGAGGGTATGCATAGCATAAACCAAACCATTATTCCATGAAGAAATCTGTCTGGAATATGGGTGGGTCAAATAAAACATGTGTAGGCGATAATACAAGTAGAACATAAGACAGGAACGTAATGACACGAAACAGTTCCTATAATAACAGAGAGAGAGCAACTATAATGAAGCATAAAAACTATGTCTTATATTTATGAAAAAAAGTATAAGAAGGAAACGATATACATACCCGGTGTAGCGTGAAACCATGAGATGATGCTGCAGGCCAGGATGGAGGAGAATGGCTTGTATCGGTGCAATGATTAGAGGAGAAGCATTATACAGAGGAAATAGTATAATCAGAAGGGAGCCAGTGTGCCCCGCCCCGAGGGCGAGGGGTCGTAAAAACCTGAGAAACTGGGTACAAGCGGTTTTAAATAGCTAGAAGGGTGTCTGCTAAGTCGGCAGCTGTGAGCGCATGCAGCGGCCGATCAATACATGTGGCGTAGGAAAGGGTATAATGCATGCGTTGAAGAGGTGGCGGAAGGAATAGTGGCCATGTTGGGCATGGTATCCATTGGTGGGTAATGCGGCAGAGAGTAGGAATGTCAAGCCGGCATAGGCGGGGAGGCCGGCGAATGAGGGAGGGGATAGACAAATAAAATAGTAGAAGTGGATCGCAGTGACTTACCCAGTGTGTAGAAGTTCAGAGTGTCATTGGGTGAAGCCTGATAGGTCAGATAGCCAGTGGCCTGTAGCAGTCTATGGCGCGCTACGACCGGTGCAATCGTTCCGCCTCGGCTCTCCGCTCTCCATGTTCGATTCCCTTCGTTTAATTATTCCCCTCCAATCACATAACTATACCAATAATTAAAATTTAAAATTCATTTATATAACCATAATTTAAATTTTAAATTTTAAATTAACTTAAATTACCAAAAATGTAGAGTGAAAAAAAAAAGTAAACCAGCTTCATTTTTTTTAAGAAATCCAAATATATTTTGTCGACATAATAATTCACGCCAAACTTTTACCTTTTAAAATAAATAGAAAAATAGCCTGTCAACTTCATAAATCACGCCATGGACATCATGAGACATTAGGCAAGGATAACATTTACATGTGAATAGAGCAGTCAGCGATATGGACATCCAGTCTTTTTTAGTCATACACCATGCCCATCTTAATCCAGCAGCCAAAATTTCAACACAGATAGTTGGATGGGCAGTCCGTGGCCTTTGGTTTGGCCCTCCACTATGACACTCTATACATTAAATTCATATAATCTGCCAATTCTATCATAGACCTGGGAAATTCGTGGTGTTCACATTGGTCCTCCACTGTGACACTGTATAATTTAAATTAATATAATCTGCGGATCCTTTCGGACTGACCGTAGCAGGACGCAGTCCATTTCACACTTTAAGTCAGTTTTCCCCTATAAATTCAATCCCAGATCGACTTACTCATCAATATCATGCTTTCCAACAACTCTACATGTTTTGACTTACCCTTTATTGTCAAATACCTAATGTACTTCCTAAGCCTATAAATTCAATCCCATATCGACATACTCATCAATATCATGCTTTCCAAGAAGTCATGTTTTGACTTACCCTTTATTGTCAAATACCTAATGTACTTCCTAAAAGTAAATGGCATTTAACTGAACAACTTGCAGCTAGCATTCGTGTGCTAGAGCGACAATGTTTGAAAGTCGGAGTAGTCATTCTAGTTCTCAACGACAACGTTACCCAGGATATTCAGCAATGAATAAATATATGGAAACATTCTCACACATACTTTGGAGACGCCAACAAATGACGAAACTTTGCAGTGAACAAACGTTTCTTCTAGAGACATGTTTACTAGTACCACTCCATATATGCGCTTCCCCATTGTGTCATATCTATTTCCTGTATTCTCCATTCTTCTCTAAGTACAAGATGATACAAGATCTCTCGGTCTCTCCCCTGGCCATTTCATAACTTCTCTAAGTACAAGATGATACAAGGTGTCTCTGACGCAACTATGCTTCCTTGAGTTCTTGCAATTGAACTGTTTTGATTTTTTTGGAGTGCATTCCTTACATCAAATACTGGTCTTGACCTTGGTTCCCTTGGCGATTCTGGTGACCTAGACTGAAATTAATTTTCCAGGATTCACTTGGAACATCCAGGACTTTATATCCTCCATCTTATTGGCCATGACGCCTCTGAAATCAACTGAGCCAGCTTCATCCCTATTTCTTCAGCACATCTCTGCCATCAGGCTACCGAGGTCCAATGGCTATTAATATAAAAAAAGGCCACCCGCGAAAGGTTGCAAGTACACCGAAATCCAGTTGTCATGAGAGTGAAATTATTCGACAAAGGCGACGACCATGTGAACTTGGAAAGTGACTTGGATTGAATTTCATAGCAGGGCTACAAGTATACCCAAAGCCAGATGCCATGAGAGTGAAACTCTTCGGCAAACAGACAGTGGTACTTGATGTCCCACAACTGCCAACGCTGAGCTGAAAAGCAGACACTGCTCTGGAAGGGTGCCACGCATAAGAGGATATCAGGCCCCTTTGCAGCAATTGGCAATCTGTTGGTTGTAAGGAATTGTAAGGAACTCCCGGCAACAACTCGACTAAGGGTTCGACCTTCCAGACTTGGCTCATTTCATGCTATTCACCAGTGTGCTTAGAAGGTGAGATTATCACGATGCCTATCGCAAATTCAAGTCTATCAGATGGACTCTGTTGTGCCTTCCAAAGGCTTCCAGAATGAGATAAGAGCAAACCTCGTAACTGACTAAAAAACGGTCTTCAGTAAACCTTGCAAAAAACGGTCTCAGTACACCTCGCAACTGATTAATAAACGGTCTTCAATCCATGGTAGACATCCAACAGTCGTGGACTCAGCTATGTACTTAAAGAATGTGATGGAGGCTTGTCTTCTAAGTCCCTAAGGATTTAACAGCTTGTGTCAGCCGCATTAATCCATGCAGATTAATATTCTGCTCAGAAGAAAGAATGTACACCTTTTCATATCCACTGTTTATCTCAAATGCTTCCACACAAACCTCCAATTAGTCTAGCATTTTTATTGGCAAACAACAATTTCAGTGTAGCAAACCTCACATTAATCCTTCATTGAGAAACCAGTGTGCCTATTGTGATGTATCCAAATTATGTAAATATTTAATTTACTGCAAACTAAACAACTTGCTGTTACTTTAATTATAAAATTATTTCTTAGATTCATTATGCAGAAGTGAATTAGCAGTTACTTGTAAATACTATATTTACTTGTTATAGGGAAACAATTATCTGCTCTAATTAATTTCTTGAATATTAACTCAAGAAAGATCAAGAAGAGTATCTCAGATCTGGTGGAATGAATTGAAAGAAAGTCTATGCTATAGCTACATATGGACCAGATAGCTGTGAGAAATATTAAGATCTCATCATGAAAAAGAAGAAAAAGCTCCTTGGTATAGGACCCGCTAGCCGGAGACTACAGAGATAGTAATCTCAAGGTTGGGAGGTCAAGTATCACAAAACAAGGCTTAGTTGCAGGCTAACCCTGGAAAGCATTATGAGCTAGATAAGTGAAATTATTTTACATAGTAATTTAGAAATCTGTCATGTATCTTTATAAATGTATATATCTACATGTCAAATGCTATTAGACTATAGGAATAGACAAATTAGCCTGAGAATTAGTAAAGGTGGTCTACAATTAACTTTTATGAAAATAGATGAAGAGAATATTATCTAGTTAGTGGTAAAGGTACCATTAAAATGAGAAGCCTTAAAAAAAAAATAGTTTGAACAAGTAAACCCCAATATTGAAAAACAAATTGAAGAAGTATATTCTAGTATTGGAAAACAAGTTAACAAAGTATACTCTAGTATTAAAAATCAAGCTAAAGAAGTGTAATTTTAGTATTGAAAACAATGTGGTATGAAGATTAATGACTTACTACCCAGAACCTCTTTTCCTTCAAATATTAAATGATGAAACCTAGCTAGGGAAACCAAACCCTGAGTAGCACAGTCAGAGTAAAACAACCATAGATATAGATGAAACGCACACCTGAACATTTCATTAGATAGCGGTAAAACCTTGAGACCAGGGGTAATTGAACTAAGATGAGTATTCTTATAGGAATTCAAATTTGTTTAATCAATCACAGAAATGCAAAAAAACAGAAGGAAAATATTGAACAAAACCATCTAAAATAAACTCAGAATGCCGAAAAAACTATAGCACGACAATTGCCAAAAATCTCAGAGTCTCCGATAGGAATTCCACAAGATTTATCCTTCACTCATACATTATAAAGGCCCATACACTCGCAAGCAGGGTTAGAAAATAAGCATCTTGACAATACTCAGAAGAAGAGAGTTTACAGCGGTGGCCTATAGAGCTAAACATTACAGATTCACTTGAAAAGTACCCTTCAAATATTAAATGATGAAACCTAGCTAGGGAAACCAAACCCTGAGTAGCACAGTCAGAGTAAAACAACCATAGATATAGATGAAACGCACACCTGAACATTTCATTAGATAGCGGTAAAACCTTGAGACCAGGGGTAATTGAACTAAGATGAGTATTCTTATAGGAATTCAAATTTGTTTAATCAATCACAGAAATGCAAAAAAACAGAAGGAAAATATTGAACAAAACCATCTAAAATAAACTCAGAATGCCGAAAAAACTATAGCACGACAATTGCCAAAAATCTCAGAGTCTCCGATAGGAATTCCACAAGATTTATCCTTCACTCATACATTATAAAGGCCCATACACTCGCAAGCAGGGTTAGAAAATAAGCATCTTGACAATACTCAGAAGAAGAGAGTTTACAGCGGTGGCATAGAGCTAAACATTACAGATTCACTTGAAAAGTACCCGATGGGATCACTATGATAACTCGAAATAACTGCTGAGAGTCATATGACAGAGTCTAAAGACTACCCATTAGGGGATTCTCACAAAATCTGAGCAAGGTTTCCCTAACTCCATTAAAAAAAAGAAAAGAGAACAGAGTCAACCAGGCCTTGGCCTTACAATGTCTTCCGTAACTCAAATGCATACTGCCATTAGGGTCGGCAACCTTTACAACCAAAAGAAGAATAAAACGACAATATTTAATAGTATTTATAGTCCAAGTCTTCCCTTGGAGTTGAATTTCATAACAGCCATAAAAACCCTGATAGAAAACTCTAGAGTAGTTCAAGTACCCGATAATGGGCTGGACATTGGTCACTCTACACGACGGGCCGAGTAATGGTTTCCTCCAACTCCTCAATCAGAAATATGCAATGCCTGCAAAACCTACATCCCAACTGGGAGGAGTAACACTAATTGGAAGCTTGCATTTCAATTATTTAAACAAGTATAAACTAGATATGGAACCTAGCAACAAAAAGATAAACATTCAAATTACCTATAGCTAGTCGTAAATAAAAGTCCCCATTGTTATCGAGCTGTTGAAGCTTGGAATCTGGTTTGACTACGAGAGAAGCCATAGAAAAATAGTAAGGCCTATCATGGCATAGGAAGGTAGACTCGACTCCTAACAACCCCATCAGCACGCAGGAGACCAAAGACGCCTGTGCATGGAAAACCATCTTGCAGAGCGAACTGAAGACCTCTCTCCGAGGGGAGAAACAATGAACAGAAACTGAAATGACATTCAAGGAAAAGGAACCTAAAGTTTGTAGCCACCATCAGATCAACGCCATAAATGGAGGCCACAGATGTGAAGCAGAACCCAAGGATGACGGTGGCTCTGTCTAGCATTGAAGTCTTAAGAGGGATGGTTCCATTACCTAGGCCCCCACAACAACCGGCAATAAATCAACATTAATAGAGGCCGAGTGGAGCTAATAGCACAACAATGAACTGAGGGTGAATAAACTCAGGGTCACGATGTAAACGCCAGCTTAAGCCGAGTAAGATAGGTCGTAAATAAAGTGACATCGATGTGGTGAGTGGGCCTGTTAGTACTTTCATAATCCCGACCACTATTAATCCATTAAATTCCGATAAGAGAACTTTTAAAAAAAGTATGATGGAAATATATGCTAAGGGCCCTGTTGTAATTCATTAGTGTATCAAACAAATAGCAAGGAATTAATTATTACAATTCTGTTAACATATATATGTACCATGATTATCTATGCAATAAATTCCTTAAAAAAAAAATATTAGCTTATTTAAACGTGTGGATTCATGGCATATGGTATGAGAGTCCTCATTGCAAAAACTAAGACCTTTGGAATAAGGAAAACAACAATATCGATAATGTGTATAGAGGAAGCACATGAGGAAAACTGGAAATCCACCACATAGGTATGTAATGGGAGTAGGATCAACACCATTTCAAGAAGGCAATCCTGAGGTATGGGTCGAGTTGGGCGATGAGTCACGAAACACCAATACATATATCAAGGAGACTATATAAGAATTGCAGGGTCAGATGGCTCGGTTACAGGTAGATAACAAAATATTGATGCATGAGAAGGAAAAGATTTTGAAGAGCCTACCTGATAAATAGAATCATCGGCCACTGGTCCCCAGTCATGAACATAGAAATATGACACGGCAACAAGAGTTTCGAATTGAGAATGTGGAAAAAGAAGGTGGTGAAGAAAATCATGAAGCAGAATCAGATAATGTGTGAGATCACAAGACCCTGAAAAGGTAGAAAATGAAGCTTCAAGGGAAGTTTCGAAAAATAAAGCCTCCTCTTTTTGATGGTGAACAAGAAGAGGTAGCAGAAGCATGGCTCATCAATATGAATAAATATTTCGAGTTGTACGAATATGACCATAATCTAAAGGCTCGTTTGGCCATTTTTTAGCTACAGGGGAAAGCCACCCTATGGTCGAAGGAAGTAAAAATAGTTCGAGGAGTAAATGAACAAAGCATCACTTGGGAAAGATTTCAGAGATATTTTAAGGAAAAATATCTAACGAAATTATTTTATGACAAAAAAGAAAAATAGTTTCATGATCTCCGACTAGGCCAAATGTCTATGGATTAGTTCATAACAAAGTTTACATCATTACTTCAATATGTCCCTTACATATATGAATAAAAAGCTAAAGTATAGTGGTTTATCAACAGTCTCATGTTCTCTCGTTATTCGTGAAAGAAAAGATAGAGTTTAACCACCTAAATACCATGGACGAAGTTATTCGTAAGCCACAAAACTATTATCATTAAAACAAACCAAAGGGAGATATGGGAAAGAGTTGGGGTGACAAAAAGGGAAGCAAATTTGTTCCTAGCCACAAGGGGAATAAGGCCACAAGCAAGAAAGGATTGTGTTAGAAAATTATATATTACAAAGCAATGGAACACATAAAATATTGCAAAAATATAAACACAGAAAAAGCATAAAACAAGAGAGACACAAATATACATGCTTCACCCAATTTGGGCTACGTCCACGGGGAAACATCCATCCTTATTTTATTATATTATCCAACAAATTTAAGAGATACAACCTATAGTAGATCTGATGTAAATCCCTCTTCGCTCTCAATATTATCTCTTTTCCTCATTAAGAATATAAATATACATAAACGCAATACAATTTCCTCATATATATTGAGGGGTTTCCTTCTAGGGCAAAAAACCCTAAACTAAACATAACTTCTATCGTCGGATTATCCTCCTAGTGAAAGGCCTAGATTCACTAGAAATTACTAGACTTTTACAAAGCAATTTTGCATCTAGTTTTAGCTTTGGGGGCATTTCCCTTGAACCCCCTAGCCAAGGGCCCTCGAACCCTCGTGGGGGGGACAAGGCCCCCCCATGTGGAGGGGTGTTCAATCTTCCTGTGGTATAAATCTCGCTGAAACCTTTGAATACAGAAGATAATCAGGCTCCACACTCAACAATTTCCGACTTGGAGATTGATTATAGCAACTCCACCGCTACTTCATTTGCTAGACAATGACTCCACTTTGGACCCGGTTGTTTCTCATCTTCTTCATCATACTTGAAGACCAATTGAAACTAAGCAAATTCTCAGTTTCTCCCTGGTTACAAATTTTGTTAACATATCTGTAGGATTCTAGCTAGCGTGTATCTTTTCCATCTTCATCTGTCCATCTTCCAATGATGACCGTATGAAATTGTACTTGAGTTGTACATGCTTAGTCTTTGAATGAAATGCAAAGTTCTTTGCAAGATGTATGGCACTCTGGTTGTCGCTCTATAACCTGCCCAACTCCTACTTCTTACATAATTCATCCAGAAACCTTTGTAGCCAAATCATATCTTTACTAGCCTCTGTAGCAGCAACATACTCTACTTTTGTTGTTAAGAGTGAAACAACACTTTGTTGTTTTGAGACCCAACTTACAGCTATTACACCTATAGTAAATATGTATCATGTAGTGCTCCTCCTATTATCTCTGTCACCTGCCATATCTGCATCAACATATCCCTGTAGAGAAATCTTTGAGCCACCAAAGCATAATTCTTGATTTGTGGTACCTCTCCATTACGTGAGAATCCACTTTTTTAGCATCATCCAATGTTCTTTTCTTGCGTTGTTCATGTACCTGCTTACAAATCCCGCTGCATGTGCAATATCAGGCCTTGTGCAGACCATTGCATACATTAAGCTTCCAACTGCTGATGTATATGGAACTTTAGACATATGAGCCATTTATTCATGAGTGTTGGGACATGCGTCCTTACATATTTTGAAATGGCTAGCGAAATGTATACTCATTGGTTTTGCATTCTACATATTAAACCTTTTCAACACCTTTTCTATGTACTCACTTTAAGACAATGTTAGTTTGTGATTCTTCCTATCTCTAGTTATTCTCATACCAAGGATTTGTTTTGCAGCATCCAATTCCTTCATTGCAAATGAGTTTGCCAATTTCCTTTTGAGCACATTTATTTCCTGTATGTTAGAACTTGCAACAAGCCCGTCATCTACATAAAATAACAATATAATATAACTGCCATCATTTTGCCTTTTGAGATAAACACAATGATTAGAGTGGCATCTAGTATAACCTTGTTTAGACATAAACCTGTCAAATTTTAGATACCACTGCCTTGGAGCCTGTTTCAAGCCATACAAGCTCTTCTTCAACCTGCACACTAGTTTCTCCTTCCCTTTTACCTCATATCCTTGTGGCTACTGCATATATATCTCTTCCTCCAAATCCCAATGGAGAAAGGTTGTCTTTACATCTAACTGCTGAAGATGTAAATCTTCAACTGCTACTAGACTTAAAATAGTTCTGATTGAAGTCATTTTAATAATAGGAAAAAATATTTCATAAAAAATCAATACCTTTCTTCTATGCAAATGCCTTCACTACAAGTCTATCTTTGTACCTCTGTTTTCCTCCATCTTCTTCCTTCAACTTGTAAACCCATTTATTCTGCAATGTTGTTTTACCTGCATGCAACTTGATTAAGTCCCAAGTCTGGTTATGTGTTAAGGAGTCGATCTCTTCTTTCATGGCTTGCTCCCAATTGTTCCTGGTTTCTACCTGCACTACTTCTTCATAACATTTTGGTTCACCAGAATCAGTCAACAATACATAATATAACGAAGGAGAGTATCGTTCAGGGGGTCTACTCATCCTGGTAGATCTTATAACA
>APFE030889069.1:3307-30573 GCA_000404065.3 Pinus taeda | reverse complement strand
GTGGTGTTTAGAGAGGTGAAAGATGTTATTAAACATGAATTCCAACAAAAGGAACCTGAGAAGATAGAGTTTGAGCTAAAGGAGGAAGAATCAGACTCTACAGCAGAGGAGGAATCAGAAGTTGAAGAGCCACAAACTCCGGGTGTGAGAAGATCAGTTCGAGAAAGAAGGCAGCCGGAAAGGTATAGTCCATCTACTTTTTGTTAAAATTTTGCTTTATCTATTACTGATGATGATCCCAGGACTGTGAAGGAAGTAGTAGATTCAAAAGATGGAAAACTCTAGAAAGAGGCCATGGTTGACGAAATGGAGTCTTTGCACAAAAATGAGGCTTGGGATCTGGTGGAGTTGCCAGCTAGAAGGAAACCCATTGGAAGCAAATGGGTGTTCAAGAAGAAGGCAAATTCAGAAGGAAAGGTGGAGAAATACAAAGCTCGGTTGGTAGCAAAAGGTTATTCCCAGGTGTCGGGAATTTATTTTGGTGATATTTTTTCTCCTGTCGCCAAGGTAACTTCTATTAGATTACTTTTGTCTGTTGCTGCTACTTTTGATTTTGAGGTAGAACAGATGGATGTGAAGACAACATTTCTTCATGGGGATCTGGACGAGCAGATCTACATGAAGCAACTTGAAGGTTTTGAGGTGAAGGGTAAGAAAGAAATGGTATGCAAGTTAAAGAAGTCTCTGTATGGGTTAAAGCAATCACCAATGATGTGGTATCAGAAATTTGATACATTTATACAGGGACTTGGCTTCACTAGAAGCAAAGCATATCACTATGTGTATTTTAAATTAATTGGTGACCATGTTATTTATTTGGTCTTATATGTGGATGATATGTTGCTTGTTGGAAATGACAAAGAAATTATCCAGGATTTGAAGACCCAATTGTCCTCCAAATTCGACCTAAAAGATCTTGGTGCTACAAACTATATTTTGGGCATGGAAATTAAAAGAGACCAGGAAAAGAGGAAGCTCTAGTTAAACAAGAGGAAGTATGTCAAGACAATACTGCAGAGGTTTAATATGTAGGATAGTAAACCGATGAAGGTTCCTATTCATGTAGGTGTAAAGTTATCTACTGAACAGTGTCCCATGACACAAGAAGAGGAAGAGGACATGTCTCGTGTTCCATCTGCAAGTGTAGTTGGTAGCCTGATGTATGTGATGGTCTGTACTAGACCAGACATTACACATGTAGTGGGAGTATGAGCAAGTTTATGTCAAAACCAAGGAAGGAGCATTGGAAAGTAGTGAAGCGGGTTTTCAGGTATTTGCATGGCACTAGTGATTATGGTTTGTGCTACCAAGAAAGACTAGGATTGGACAAAGTGTTGGATATTTGTGGCTTTGTTGATGCAGACTGGGCTAGAGATCCGGATCAGAGAAGATCTACAAGTGGGTATGTGTTTAACCTATTTGGAGGTACAGTCAATTGGATGAGTAAGAAACAATATGTATTGGCATTATCAACTACAAAGGCGGAATACATGGCAGCCACTCATGCAAGAAATGAAGTAGTTTGGTTGTAGAGATTGTGTTCAAGTATGGGGTTAGTACAGGGAGATATAAGGATAGACTGTGACAGCCAAAGTGAAATTTTCTTGGCAAAGAACCTTGCATATCATTCAAAGACAAAGTACATTGATGTTTAGTATCACTTTGTGAGGGATATGATAGCAGACAAAAAGGACTTGTTGGGAAAGGTGGACACTTTGAAGAATACTGTAGATGCATTGAAAAAATCTATGAGCTCTGAGAAGTTCTCTTGGTGTAGAAAAACAATGGGCGTTGTAGGGCTAGATAAATGATTAAGCTCTCTTGTGCCCCCCTGTGTAAATAAAACAACAAGTGGGAGAATGTTGGGTTGTGTTATATTATTTCCACTACTAGCCCACATAGTTAATCAGGGGATTAGAAGGGGGGCAGAGCCCCCCCTTCGTTGTGTCGATTGCGTAGTGGGGGGGTCACAGGGGGTTTGAAGGGTGCAGGCAACCCCACTCTATGGGGTTTGGGGCAGCGCCCCAGAAAATTTTTCTTTTTGGACATTATATTAGGTTGGGCAGACCTACCTATGATTTTGTGCATGATTTTCGCACATGGTTTTAGACGCGATGGTTTTCAGTCCATGGTTTCGGACGTGATGATTTTCGGTCCATGGTTTTGGACACGATGGTTTTTAGTCCATGGTATTGGATGCTTCGACATGTATAGATATGTATTGTAGCATTGAAAGGAATATAATGAAAAATCATGCTGGTAGTCCTGGTTTTTGGATCTAGGGGAAAATATCTGTGTATATGTGTTTTATGTGTTATGCTCTCCCATTGTTTATTTTCTGTGTTATAGGATTCGTATGCAGGTAATTTCTGTACGAGAGGTATTGAACCTAGATTATATACACATCATATTTATATAGAAAAATATGTTTATCCCATCTGGCAACATCAACAAATAATAAACCTACACCTCAAGGATATAGTGAAATAAGAACTTTAGGAATTGCTTGATGCTAATTCTATATATCCTATATCGAATTGCCAATGGGTTTCACCATTAGTTTTCATCCCTAGAAAGAACAAGAAGTGGCATACTTGTGTCTACTATAAGGAATTAAACAAATCTCCACAAAAAATGACTTTCATCTTCCATTCATAGATCAAGTTCTCAATACCCTTACTAAAAACAAATATTTTTCTTTTCTAGATGGGTTTAGTGGATATAACTAGATTCATATCACTTTGAAAGATCAAGATAAGACCACATTTGTCTGTGGGGAAAATTTTCATATTTAGTTCTCCCATTCAGACTCTGAAATGTACCCACTGTGTTTCAAAGAGTAGTTCTGAGTATATTCTATGATTTAATTAGTGATGGAATTAAAGTTTATATGGATGACTTCACACCTTATGGTGACAAATTCGAAGAGGCTTTGGATAATATGGAAATGGTTCTCATCAAATGTATAGTGACAAGGATATGCCTCAGTCATGAAAAATGCCACATGTGGATGATAGGTGTAGCCTTGGGAAACTTTATTTATTCCGCAGGCATCTAGGTAGACACTGCAAAGATTGAAGTAATTTTTAGACTTCTTGTCCCTTGGACACAAAAAGAGGTACACAGTTTTCTTGGTTATGATGATTATTATCAACAATTTATAACACATTTCTCAAAGATTGCAACACCTTTATATGTATTAACATGGAATGTGGAATTTGTTTGGACTAATAAATGTGACAATGCTTTTGCAGAGTTAAAGAAATTACTTTCAATAGTGACGAGTACCATCAAAAGGTATATTATAAGGCCATTTTCCCACCCTCCCCATAATTTCTCCTTCTCTCGCATTAATTAACATCTTTTTGGCCATAATATGTTTAATAGGAAGATTAAAGGGTGTTTTTCATGCTTCGTTGCCAAATGTGGTTAATGTGTAGACAAAAGAGCATTTTTTAGTACATTTATGATGTAGAGGCACATTGGAGGAAGCTAGAGGAAGTGTAGGAGGTTTGTCCCCTTAATTTAATCTCCTTTGACTTGAAGTGATCCCTATAATCACTCATCTACTCTTATCTACAACTCAAGGTCTAATGGTAGCTAATGAATTAAAGTGAATGCGAGAATCTAAGGGAGGTAGATCCACTTTTTTCAAAGTTTTAGAGGGAGGCAGTTCTATTTTCAAGGAGGATACTCCTCAATCCTCTTTGTATAAATAAATAGGCCTAAGGTCTTATTAGGATTCAAATTTGTTTAGCAGTGAAGTACTATCAAGAGGTAAGAGCTTGAGTTTTTCATTGTATGATATATCTGAACTCTATTTTATGCTAATGAAAAGTCTACTATTGCCTGACATATGAGTTTGCTGCAGAGGGCTGAGTGCCCTTGAGTTAGGACCCAACCTATAGGCTACAACCCTAATCAAAATTTCTCTAATAAAATATGCTTCAATAACGGTGGTTGTGTGATGTCTTGTATGTCGAAATGGCGAGAGACTTGGTGCACCTCCCAGTAATGGGGAGAGGTTTTGGAAGTTCCTAGAGTGACAAGGCACCATGGGGTCCCCTAAAGTGTCAAATGGAGTGTGTGCTACCTCTGTGGTGAGGGAGGATACGTATCAAGGCAAGTAAATCACATACATAAAAAAAAGAAAAAAAATAAATGGTTAATTTCCCTTTAAGTTATCCTATGCAATCAATCAAACAAGAAATGGTCTTTGTTTGTTTTGTGTATGATAAAAAAATCCTAACAAGACATATTCTCCCTTTCCACTCTCAAAGTAACTAGGCCTTATAGATATATATTGTCTACGAGTAATGGGGTTATTTCCTAAAATAACTGGAGACATTTCCGGCAGCCAAAGAATCAACCAAGTTAATTATTGAAAAATGTAGCAAGAAAATTCCCTATTTGATTTTTCCTTAATTAAATTGGGAAAATTTGAAATTCCACATCAATAGAAAGCTTGAATGACTTAACTAAGGTGACATGGTTATTATCATTTATTTAGATTAGTTAATTCAAGTTAGGGGCACAAACTCCCATTGTGTGTAATGATTCCTAAGTTTTAGGAGCTTGGGTTGAGTTAAGTTTAGTTGTAATAGTTTAATTCAGTTGATGTAACCACCCCTCCCACATTTACCCACTTTCATTGGATTTTTTCGGGTAAAAATGAGATGAGGAGCATTGTGATAAGACTCAACCTCCTATATGACCTTAAGGAAATTGAGTCAACAACTTATGACCTTACTGACTTCCCTCAGAGGCCATAGTACCTCCAAGAGCAACCCAACCCCTCCAGGTCTCCAACCCATGAGATAACCTTCTTTTTCCCTAATCTAGAGGTCTAGTCACTCCCTTTCCAAGTTGTCCATGTGAATATGGTTCCCCAGTCACTCCCATAATCCTGCTTCCTAGCGACAATGGAATTTTCTGCTCAAATCTATGCCAGAGACTCCAAATTCTGAGCCAGTTTTTTAGGACCAGGACTCAGGCCTCTGCCCAAAACATAGCGAAACTTCCAAAGATGCTAAATGACATAGAAAAAAGGCTTGTAAACCAAAATATAAAACTAAGACTTGACTTAACCTTTCCTAATCGGGACTGACATTCTGTCAAACACTTGGTAAATATGCAACCTACAAGACATGAATGAAAGTCTGATCATAAGGGATTGGAAACTTATCTGAGGTTTAACAAGAAGGGTGAATACATTCTCACATTAGTTGTCATAACTCCATTTAGGTCTTTCATTCATTATTCATTTAGTTACAATTAAAAACATGAAAAGAGCAATGACTGAGAACTATCATATAACCATGATTATAACTAGTATATAACCAAATAAATAACAATAAGAGAACAACCATTAAATCAATATAATAACAAGTACATTTCCTCATCAAAGTAGGAGAAACGTAGCTCTTATTAACATAGGAAAAAGGTGACTAGGTTCGAGACTTTCATACCACACGACCATAGATTGGTTGAATCAAATCTTTCTTTTAGCCAATCACCTGCATGCCATATTCTAAGCTGAACGTGGGATATCATGGTATAAACCAATCCAATAAGAACCGAGCGAATCGAGATTTTAAACCACCTCCACCCTCACCATACCATGATCTCACCTAAGCTGCTGTCAAGATCACAAAACCAAACTGAGCTTGGATGCCTCAGAATTTATTCTCCAATACCTTGAGGAATTTTCCCGTCTCCACCCTTAGGTTTTACCATGTATCCTACCAGTATCGGTCAAGGGATTCCTAGTTCTTTGGAAATTTTCCCAAGACCACCTCACCCAGATCCAAAATCTTCTGGAAATCCAAAGCTCAAATCAAGAACAATCCCATCACACCATGGCTATCCTGAAATGGAAAGGCTAGGCTAAACACGACTATTGAAACCCGAAAAAACCATGCCAATGACAAGAAAAGAACCAAATACCAACATGCACATACCATGCATGTGAAAACCAGCTAGGAAATCATACATGCAACCTGTTACCTGCAAACATTCCTGCTAAAGCTGGTTGATCCAACTTTTCCTTACTTGATCCTTGCTTTCCTTGTCATTCCCTTGCTTTCATTTTCTTTCCTTTCTTTCTTGTATTCCTTCTCTTCTTGGTTCTCTTCTTCTCTCTGAGACTAATTCCAAAACTAAAATGACAAAAGGTTACCAACTGATGCTTTGATGTATTTTTCTCATTCATGCCTATAATTTCTTCAATTTTCCATTATTTTCCTTCATTTTCCTCCTCACATGCGACCTGTGACCCTTCACCTTCCTTTTTCTCTTAATTTCCATTATTTTCATAAATAATGTGCCAAAATACATTCTTTCCTTTTCAAAGGCTTAGCCATTGCCGTTTCCAATTTCCCCTTAGCCATAAAACACAACAACTTATGCCCACTAGGATATTTTGCCCAACATTCATCTTGGAATAAGTGTGCCTTTCCCATGGTCTTATTTTACCTTTATTAACTTTTATTACATGAAATTTAACCCCAACATATTACAGACCCCTCCCCCTTAGGAGAACACCATCCTCAGTTTTCTATGACACCTACAACCAACAAAACCACTGAAAACCAAAAACATACTTCCTCTAGAGCTTTATAAGCCAACTCATTTTAGTCTTTACAATAACAACCTGCTTAAAAGTAAAACAATCATGACAAACATGATAAAATGACCATCGTACGACTTATTGAAGCTTTATAACATAGCTCATTACAGTATTTACAATAATAACCATACATAAATATGTACAAATACCAAAACTCATATGCCTCCACCAGGAAATAATGAAGGATACATAGCCTACATATAATAAACCATCTCCCATGTATCTTCATAAGGCCCAAAGTGCTTCCATTTCACTTTAACTTGCTTGAGTGCTCTATTCCAGAGAACGCGATATTTCCGCTGCAATACACACTGAGGTTCCTGCTGGAATTCTCCTTCTTACTCCACCTACAATTCATACTAATCAATAACATGATAAACATCCTTTACATATATTTCTAGAAATGAAACATGAAAAACATCATGGAATTTCACTGTCAGAGGCAGTGAAATTTTGTAGGCTATTGGTCCAATCCTCTCCAGGATCTCAAAAGGTCCACGATATCATGGTCCAGCTTGGTACATAATGAAATTCTCAAGGAGATCTTCTTGGGATTGATGTGAAAATACACATGTTCCCAAACCCAAAACTTCTTAAATTAATTGTGATGTTTTGCATAAAAAAAATTTCTTCCTTTAAACTCTTCTTTATAGCCTGCATTTCCTCTTCCATATCGACCAAAATGTTTGATCCAATAAGTACCATGTTCACTGGATCACTCTAGCTGATGGGAGTATTACAACTCTACCCATACAGTACCTTAAACAGACTCATTGTTAGGTCCCTATAATACTAATGTAGCCCCTTATTATTATTAGTGAAACCCTTTAATTGTTATTATTGTGCCATCGAGAAACCCACTATTATTATTATTGTGCCCTTACAATATTATTGTTATGTAGGCTTTGATTATATTGTGACCCCTCAGACTCCTGTTTATTGGAAGGAGGTCTTGTCATTTGTATCATCCAAGAATTGTTCATTTGTGTAATATAAAGGAGGTTTCCCCCTCGAAGATGATAATTTTGAAGTCATTGATATATCTCTTCTATTTTGTGAGCTAGTTGCATAAAATTTGGTATTAGAGCTTTGGATTCTAGGTTTTTGCTGCTTCAAGAAGCTCATCATGGAATTTTCGCTATAACTTGTTTATATGAAGCATCATAACCTGAAATTAAAACCCGTTGGAGCCACAATTGTGGTGAACCTTGCGTACGAATTTCAGATCTCGTCTCACTATATTTTCAGAGATATATCTGAGGAAGTTAGGGTTTTGCAGGCTCCATAATTCCATCTCAAACAGGTGATCTTGGGAAAATCGCCATAACTTTCTTTGAGAGAATTGGACTTAAATTTCATAAAAATTCATAGAAAGAGGACGAAATGAATTGTTTTGGATATCATGTTTAGGGATGAAGGCTGAAACAGGGACATGTGGCACTCCATACAAGTTCGTTGTACTGAACTAGTGTATAATAAGGGCATCATGGGATATTGGGCATAACTCTTTCTTCATGAATCTAATATTGACCATACCTATGAGGTTGGAAAGAGAAATCAAAGGCCTACTACAAGACGAAATTTTTAAACTTGGAGATCTGAAAGTACATAGTTAGAATCATTTCAAGATAGAGCTCCTAAAAGTAAGAAAAATGTGTGTATTTAGAAAAAAATAAAAATCACATAAATTTTGTTTGAAAAATAAGTTTAAAGTGATTCAAAGGGAATATTGCAGCGTAGATATTATTGTTTGATTTCAAAATGAATCAAAGCAATAAAATAGAAACACCTAGTAAGAAATCTGAAATCTCTAGCATGACACATGAAGAAGAGGAAGAAATGCAACCTGATATATCAAAGCTATTGATATATAGAATCAAAGCTAAGATCAATGGTTTTAAGAATAACATGGAAGCTAATATTGATCGCTTCCAAGAAAAATTGAAAGGCAACATGGACTATTTGAAGAAAGACATGGAAGGTTTGAAGGAAGGTGGGACCAAGGTTCTATAAGAAAAGTTTCCTAATGGCGAAAAGGTAGTATAGGAAAATCATGATGAGAACAAAAGAAATGTTAATCATGATTTCATAGAACCTAACATTGGATTGAAGGCCCACCATATTCCAAAGGTTGATATGAGGAATTTTGATGGCAAGGATCTCGTAACATGGATACTATAGATGGAGCAATATTTTGATCTCCATAATGTGCAAAACACACCAAAGGTACATATTGCAACTTTATATTTAGAACCCAATCAGTTTAAATGGTATCTATGGCTTTTCTCTTATAAAAAAATTATCACTTGGTCCATTTTTATGGAGGAAATGATAGCACATTATGAGGGTACAAAGAGAAACACCTTCTTTAGCCAATTATTAAATCTCAAACAAAAGGGTTCAATGGCAGAGAACATTGAGGACTTCCAAAAATTAAAGATAAGGGTAAAATATATTCCACTGGAGCATAGGATTGATGTCTTCATAGGGACTTTAAATGATAAAATCCAACATGAGGTTCAACTTTGGGATCTTGTTTCATTGGAGAAGGCATTCATGGTGGCCAAAAAAGTGGAAATAAAAATTATCGCAACCTCCTTTATGGAAAAATTATGGCAATATGGCAAAGGAAGTCTAACACTTAGATGTTGGAAATACTGTGGGGGGTGAATCAGTTTTCTTAGAAATTATCACTTTTAAATATTTTTAGAGCATTAGTTAATCTTCAATTATTATTAATGTTTATACAATAATAACAGTAAATAAAAGAACACAGTATACACAAGCATTTTAGGTGGAAAACCCCCTCTGGGTCAAAAACCACCAAACGATTTTCTAATAAATTCTTTAATATTCAACCCCAACTGAAATGAAAGAAACAACTTCCTAGAATTCTAGAAAAGAATTCTTCTCCAGCTCCCACTGGAAGGACTCCCCAATGCCCTGGTTTCTTCAGTAGTCAACAGAATGGATGCCCCAACATCCTAGACCAACCTACCACCCTGAAGTTTTCACAGGCTCCAACCTATAGGTGACTTCATGCACCATCCTAGCACCTCTCTGCCACCCTATAATAACTGAAATGAGACAAGAGTGTGGATTCCCGTCCCAGGGACAATGATCCACGATACAATATTATTTACAATGATTTTGACTGAACACCCAATCACACTATGACCTGTTACCCATCCATGACATCATCCCAACAAAGACTCCTATACCTCCCAATAATGCCTTTTTGACTATAGGTAGATTGACTCTTTTACAATAATAATTCTTCCAATGATGACACTTTTACAAATGACTCTTTTACAACTTTACAATTATGACTCTTGGCCTTGACACTTTTACAAATGACTTTTTTACAACTTTACAATGATGACTATTGGCCTTGACACTTCTTCACAATATACAAATTGATGTCATGTCTTCAAAGGATGCCCTATTGCAATACTTCCTTTGATTTGATACTTCTGCTCTTGAATTCTTTCTTAAAGTTATACTTGAATATTCTTCTATCTGCATGCAAAATTTTCCTAGAGAAGCCAATCCAAAAACAAAACAAAATACTCTTCAACTTACCTCTGCCTACAAAACACATGTAAGTGCATAATAATGAATAAATACAAATTAAAAATTACAATGCGTACCTGACGTGTGCTTGTCACTTTTGCTGTTGAATTGCTATGGATGTATACAAAGACTCCCACTCTTGATATAGGCCTGGGCTCTATGCAAGACTATATCCAAAACTGACCCTTGATTGTTGGTGTGTGGTCCTTACTGTAATGATCCTTGAATGCATGCTTTTTCTTTCCTTCTAGGAGGTCGATATTGAATATTTTGTATCTATGTAATTTCGGATCTCCAGGGTTTGACATTTCATCTTGTGGTATACCTCTGAGTCCTCTTTCCAACTCCACATGTGTGATCAAGATTGGATTATTTAAGAAATATTTATTCCCAATCTAACACAATGACCTATTTGACATGGAATTCAGAAGCCTGCAAAAACCCTAACTTCCTCAGATCATATATCCGAAAATATAGCGAACCAAGATCTGAAATTCTCTCATGAGGTTCATCAAGATTTTAGCTCAAATGGGTTTTAATTTTAGCTTTTGAAGTTGAGCAGAATCAAATTTATAGAGAAAATACCTACTAGAGGAGGATATGAGGGTCAATATTTATATGAATGTCTTGTGTTGAGAGGGTACTCAACAAGTAAACGTTGGAGGAATTTTAGGAGATTTATTATTATTATTATTATTATTATTTATTGACTATTCAATGACCACAACCAAATTATGAGTGTCAAGCCACAACCCCATAGGGTTTTAGCTCGCTAACTGGAGTTATTAATGTCAAACATGAATATCTCTCAAACCGTGAAGAATTACTTGGCATGCCATATGTCAAAGGAAACATATCAACACGTAGAATCCATCCAGAGGATCCTTGACTCAGAATAAAGTAATTGTTCTAGTCAAAATTCCCAGCAATATCTAGGTAGCCCCTGGTGCTGCTTGGATTGACATCAATGACAACCACTAATCAACATTACAACTATAAATATGGAAGTGTCACTACTCCTAGCCTTCCATAACCTATAAGGTTGACAACAGTACAGTTGGAGGAAAAAAGAGAAAAAGGCCTTTGTTACAGTTGTGATAGAAAATACACTAAAGATAATAAGTGTGCTAAGAAGAAATTGATTGTGAAGAGGAGGAAGAAAAGGATCCAGAAATGTCAAAAGAAGAGGACATAGAACATGAAACAACCCCAGAGAAAGAAGAAATTAATCTGACCATATATTGTAATGCATTTCCACTTTATGGACATCATGCACCATCCATCACATCATCTTTAAGATAACATTCTAAGGTTCAAGCAGTGGAAGATCACATCAAGCATCAACAAAAATTTCTCCAACTCTTAAATGATAACCTCAGTTTGGCACTGAATCGAACGAAAAAACATGCAGATCAACATCGTAGTGAAATAAGTTTTGATATAGGTGACTGGGTTTTTTTACGGTTACAACCATACAAATAGATGTCCCTCAAGCAATCTAAGAAGGATAATAAATTATCATCAAAGTACTATGGTCCTTACAAGGTGTTGCAAACGATTAGTATTATGGAATACAAATTGGAGCTTCTTGCATCTTCCCAAGTGCACCTAGTTTTCCATGTTTCAGGCTTAAAGAAGGTTATAGGTGACAAGCTCCCAACTCAAACAATATTTATGGAACTTGACGAGGAAGGTAAAATCATATTGGAATCTGAAGTAGTCACGAAATAAAGAACTCTCCAGCTATGAAATCGACCAATTTTAGAGTATCTCATCAAGTGGAAGAACTTACCCACTGAATATTCTACATGGGAGGATGAGAATTTTATACAAAAGCATCCAAACTTACTCAAGCATTGAGGACAACAATTTTTTGAACGAGAGGGGCATGTTAGGTCCCTATAATACTAGTGTAGCCCCTTATTGTTATTAGTGAAACCCACTTATTATTATTATTGTGCCCCATAGAAACCTATTATTATTATTGTTGTGTCCTTATAATATTATTGTTATGTAGGCTCTGATTATATTGTGACCCCTTAGACTGCTATATATAGAAAGGATGTCCTTCATTTGTATCATCCAATAATTGTTCATTTGTGTAATGTAAAGGAGGTTTCCCCCTCAAAGAGGATAATTTTGAAGTCATTGATCTATCTCATCATGTATTTTTTGAGATGGTTGCAAAACACTCATCCTCAGTGACTCTTGACAACAATTATTGTAGGCAAACTCAACCAATGAAAGATACACCTACCATCTCCTCCGTTGATGCATGAAATACTTCCTCATCATATCCTCTAGTATCTTGTTGACTCTCTATGTCTATCCATCTATCTGTGGATGATAGGTTGTAATGAAGGCCAACTCTATTCCAAAACCTACAAACAACTCCTTCAGAAACTTGGAAGTGAACTTGGCATCCCTGTCTAACAAAATCTTCTTTAGATAACCATGAAATCTCATGATCTCCATGATGAAGACCCGTGCTAGCTCACTAGATAAATAAGTAGTCTTTGCTGGAATGAAGTGGGATACCTTGCTCAACCTATTGAGCACAACCATGATAGAATCATGTTTCCTTGATGTCCTCAGAAGACCTATAATGAAATCCATGGAAATGACCTACGATTTCAAATCTGGAATAGGAATAGGATGAAGCAACCCACTTGAATGCTTACACTTTGCTTTGACCTATTGATAGTCCAAACATCTTGCCACAAACTGTGCCACTTCCTTTTTCAGATTTAACCAATAGTAGAAAATATTCACTGTTGTCAACATCTTATGATATCCTTGGTGACCTGAATATGGTTTGACATGAAACTCCCTCAAGATAAGCTTCTTGAGTTCATTTTCATCCAACACATAGATTTTGTCCTTAAATCTCACCAAGCCATCTGCTGTAAGATGATTTTCCACATCTTGATTACTTGTGCCATGTTGTAACCTATGCATAAGCTCCCTGTACCTATCATCCTATTGTCTTGCCTGTAAGATATGATCCTATAGATCTCTCCCATATGAGCTCACTACTGCAACATGGTTCAACTGCACTTTCCTACTCAGATAATCTGCAACCCTATTCTCCTTACCCTTGATGTATCTAATCTCGAAGTCAAACTCGCTAAGGGTACCCAACCATCTAGCTCACCTGGCATTCAAATTCGGTTGTTCAAACATATATCTCAAACCATTTTGATCACTCATCAATACAAACCACCTACCAAGAAGATAATGTATCCACATCTTCAAGGCATGAATAGTAGCTGCCAAATCATGATCACAGGTCACGTGGTTCTACTCATTCTCATTCAGTTTCGTGGACTCATAACATATCACCTATCCCTCCTGCATAAGGACTCCACCAAGCCCTCTCTTGCAATCATATTTACATAATATGAATTCTTTATCCAGATCTGAAATCTTTAATGCTTGAGCATTCTTCAACAACTGCTTCAATTGCTCAAAATTGGGTGCACACTTCTCTATCAATTCTAACTTCTTGACTTTCCTATGCAATGATGTAATAGGATATGAAATACATGAGAAGTTCCCAATGAACCTCCTGTAGTCTCCTGATAATCCCATGACTGATTTGACTTCATCCATATTTCTAGGAGCTGCCTAATCCATGATAGCGTTTATCTTCTCTGGATCTACTTTTATGCCATCTTTGGAAACAACATGTCCCAACTAGTGTATAACCTCTATCTGAAAGAAATTTCACTTTCTAAGCTTAGATTACAATTGATTCTCTCTTATAAATCTTAACATTGCTGCTAAATGCTCGACATGATCTTCCTCATTCTTAGAATATATCAATATATCATCAATTAATACAATAAAAAAACTTGTCGAGATAAGGACGCAAAACACTATTCATCAAACACTTAAAAGTAGTTGGAGCATTAGTCAAACTAAATGGAACTACAACAAACTCATAATGCCCATACATGGTCCTAAACGCAATCTGTAGATGTCGTCTTCTTTGATGTGTACCTGATGGTATCTTGATCTTAAGTCAATCTTTGAGAACAATGTTGCTCCCTTCAACTGATCAAGCGAGTCATCATTCCTTGGTAATGGGTGTCTATTCTTGATCATCACCTTTTTCAGCTATTTTTAATCAATGCACAACCTGAGAGTACCATCATTTTTCATGAACAATACTAGTGCACCCCAAGGTGATACACTTGGCCTAATTTATCCCTTATAAATCATTTCCTTTTATTGCAACTTCAGTTGCACTAACTCTGGTGTGCTCATTCTATAAGGTTCCTTTAATGTTGGTGCTACCCCTGGTATGGAACCAATAGAAAATTATACTTCTCTGAAAGGAGGAAACTTCAGAATATCTTCTAGAAATGCATCCTGAAGCTGCTTCAATATAGGGTACCTCTTGAATATTTCAGCATCCTCAACATCCTTACCCTTTTTACTGGAAATATGAATTGTAAGAATCACACACCCTTTCCTGCAACCGTGCTTAGCTTGCATAGTTGTGACCATCCTCACTGATGTAGGCTTATTCTTTCCCTATAATATCATCTTCTCCCCGTTATCATCTAGACACTCAATATCCTTGTCATAGAAATCTACTTTGGTCCTGTGAAGATACAACCAATCCATACCCAAAAGCATACCATAAGATCCCAATGGAAATACATTCAAATGAGTTTTTGTAGGCCATTTGCCTTTTACTTTATAATTCTCCTTCAAGTCATGTCTAGGTTCAAAATTTTGCTTTGAATACTCATATGAATGCTTCAATTTCTATATGAATTCCTCTAACAATCTACACTCCTCAAACTCAATCTGGTCTCTATATGTTGTTGTAAATCCATTAATGAATCTATGAACCTTAGCCTTCTACTCCTTGAGATAAGGAACATACCTCAACAACTCCAAGAATCTGCTAGTATAATCATAATTTTTCATAGAAGCCATCTATAGCTCACAAAACACATTAGCTTTTTCATCATAATAACTCTCTGTTAGTTACTTCTTCTTGAAGATCCTCTCAAAATCATCCCAAATCAAGTCTTACTCCAAAATTTCCTTGACATTATTCACATCTTCCCATTAGATATCTTCTTTCCCTTTTAGACTTAAGGTGGCTATCTTTTCTTTTATGTTCTCTAAGTAGCTATGCAATCTAAATAATTTCTTGATCCCAAGAAACCATGATTCTCAATCTTCTGACTTCTTCATCTCTCCATCAAATGTAAGAGGATTCACTTTCATGAACTCCTTAGGTAAGTACTCCCTCCTCCAATAAGGATAATGATAGTGATGACTATGATGATGTCTCCTTGATAAGGAACCATAATGATTCCCACACATGCCAGTCCTCCTGTCAAGTGTATCCAATAATATACCACCTCTAGCTATGTTCCCTATATCCAATATCTATCCAATCCTAGATTTTCTACCATAGGCTCCATTAGGTTCTCTTCCTTCTCTTGACTAATCTCAACTGTCCCTGTTTCTTCGAATCTGAAAAATATTTGAAGGATCACTATATTAACCTCTACCTACTTCTCTTGAGCCCTTGCTAGTCTTTCCTGAGCCTCAACCAACCTGTCATTCTCTACTTTGTATCTTATGATCTCTGCCCTTAAGTTCCTTAATGTATCTTCTATACCAAGAGAATAATCTTCTCCTTGATGTCCAACTGATGTGTAGGAAGAGCCACGGGAGCCATAGTCTACCATTTTTCTTGTCATATTGAATTCTCTTATTCTTGTAAGTGTACCATGTTATATAAATCAAATATATACCAAAACCAAATCTATACATTAGCGATGTTTAGGGGATTCTTATTTCATCTGCAAGATCAATCCACATCAACATGTACATGTATAATCATAATCATATCCATATAATAACATAACAACATAACAACAACATGCATGACCATAAAAACTATATACCATGACCCCATGCATGACAACCATAACCTTGAAAACATCATATTTTACCCAAAGAGAGAGTAAATTTCCCCGATACCACTCTGTGGTATCATATATTACCCAAAGTGAGTGAAACCATGCTCTCATACCACCCTATAACCACCACTCCCACATTTACCCACTTTAATAAGATTTTCCAGGGTAAAAATGAGTTGAGGGTCACTATGATAAGACACAACCTTGTATATGACCTTAAGGAAATGGAGTCGACAAATTAAGACCTTACTCACTTCCCTAATGTGTGATGGGACCTCCAGGAGCAACCCAACCCCTCCAGGAGTCCAATCCCTAAGATAACATTTTTTTCCCTAATTGAGAGCCCTAGTCGCTCCCTTTCCAAGGCTTACATGTGACTATGGGTCCCCACTCACTCCCATAATCCTGCTTCCCAATGAATATGGAATTTTTTCCTCAGTTCTATGCTAGTGACTCTAAATTATGAGCCACATTTTCAGGGCCAAGACTCAAGCCTCTGCCCAAAACTCCGTGAAACTTATAAAGATGATAAATGACATTGAAACAAGGCTTTAAACCAAAATCTAAAACTAGGACTTGACCTAACCTTCCCCAACCAATATTAGCATTTTGTCAAATAGTTGGTAAATATAAAACCTAGAGGTCATGAATGCAAGTATGATAAGGGACTAAAAACTCATTCAAGCTTTAACAAGAAGGGTCAATGCATTCTCAAATTAGTTTTCATAACAACAATTAGGTCTTTAATTCATTATTAATTCAGTTATAAGTAAAAACATAAAAAGGTCCCTGATTGAGAACTATCATATAACCATGATTATAACCAACATATAACTAGATAAATAACAATAAGAGAATAACCACTAAAGCGATATAATAACAAGTACATTTCCTCATAAAAGCATGAGAAACTTAACTCTTATTAATATAGGCAAAAGCCAGCCATGTTCAAGACTTCCACACAGCACCCAACCATAGATTGGCTGAACCAAATATTTCTTTCAACCAATCACCCCCGTGCCATATTCCAAGCATGAATGTTGGATCTCATGGGATAAACCAATCCAATAACAACCAAGGAATTCCAGAGGTTAAACCACGTCCACCCTCACCATACTGTGATCTCACCTAAACTGGTGTCGAGATCAAAAAACCAAACCAAGCTTGGATGCCTCATAATTTCTTCTCTAATTCCTTGAGGAATTTTCTTCTCTCCACCCTTAGGATTTACCATGTATCCCACCATTACTAGTCAACGAATTCCTAGGACTTTGGGAATTTTCCTAAGATCACCTCATCTTGATCCAAAATCTTTCGACAATCCAAAGATAAAACTGAGAACAATCCCATCACACCATAGATATCCATCAATGGCAAGGCTAGGCTAAGATCCATTATTGAAACCCAAGAAAACTCATGCTAATGATAACAAAAGAACCAAATACAAACATGCACATACCATGCATGTCAAAAACAACTAGGAAATCATACATGCAACCTGTTACCTGTAGCTATTCCTATTGAAGCTTCTCAATCCAACATTTTCTTTCTTTATCCTTGCCTTCCTTGTCCTTCCTTTTCTTTCCTTTCATTTTGATTTCTTTCTTGCCTTCTCTTCTTGGTGCTATTCTCCTCTCTAAGATTAATTTGAAAACTAAACTGAAAAAAGGTTTCCAATTGATTTTCTGAGGTCTTTTTATCATTCATGCCACTAATTTCTTCAATTTTCTATTATTCTCCTTCATTTTCCTCACATGAAATCTGTGACCTTTCACCTTCCTTTTCTCTTAATTTCCATTATTTTCATAAATAATGTGCCAAAAATAACTTTTTCCCTTTTAAAAGCCTTAGCCATAAAACACAACAAGTGATTCCCACTAGGATATTTTTCCAAATATTTAGCTTGGAATAAGTGTCCTTTTCCCATGGTCTTATTTTAACTTTACTAATTTTTATTACATGAACTTTTAACCCAGGGATGTTACAATTAAATTGAGTTATGACTAGTTAAACTCACTCTAACTGTTAGAATAACTAGTGGAAGGTCAAGTTGTGAAAGTGTAACTTTAGCTCACTCAATGATCTACTAATTAACTAATCAATCAACCTAAATTAGCTCATGCATGCAGATAATTTGAGTTACCCAGTTGAGATGGAGATTCCAAGGCAGTGTACTCTCAATTGTAGACTATTCCAAACTGTATAGGTGGTGCATATAGTTAGAGGAAGAGCCTAAAGGAACTGCGCAATGCAAATGAGGAAAATTCATATTCAATAGCAGCCTAATTACTCAAGGAATAACTTAAGGAAATAGGAGCTTATAGGGTTTGAAAATTGGCTAAGTATTGGCTAGATTTAGTCAGTCAGGCAGAGGGATAGAATATATAGTTGCAAGATTTTCTCAGGCTTGAGAAAGCATTGTATTTATTCTCTATTATTTGATTAATGCAATACATATAGGAAGGGGTTTTGAGCAATTGATTTTCCATAAATAAATATCTATGTATGCATGATAAATATTGATGCATGTTTATGATTTGTCTTCTCGATCGTAAATTGAATTCCACAAATGAGTAGAGTAGATTTGAGTCTCGTGTTTTAGTAAATTACATGACCAGTTTAAGGTCTACACATTAAATTTATACATGGTATCAGAGTAAGATTCATAATAGAGAAGATATTTCAAACTTGTTATTGCAGGAGGATTGAATTTGCAGGATCAATTCTTTAGAGCTAGCAGGATGGATTTCTATGGATTAAGGCTTGAGTATGCCCTTAAGGGAAGATCAAATTATGTTTCTTGGAAGGACCACATGGAGACAATTTTGGAAGATAGTGGTTGAAGGAATTCAGTGATAATGATATCCAGAAATGGGTAATAACGGATACTCAGAATATAACAAATTGGAGGAAGTGTGTAGCGAAGTTGAGGAAGATCATATTGGAGGGAGTACAAGAACATATTGTCTCAAATATCCATGGGAAAAGGACTCCTTATGAAATGTGGCATGCATTGATAGATATATTCTAGAATGTTAGTGACTGTTAGCCTTGTGGGAAAACAACCCAAAAAATGGGTTCAAAACACTCTTGAACTCTTCAAGAGTTGATTAAGATCTTCCCAAGGTCGAAACAATCATATGCCAAAAGCCCTCAGGAGAGCGGAAATACACTATCGAGAAGCTCAAAACACACCAAAAACATGGAAAAAACCATTACCACAGTCTTAAATAGTGGTTGCACAGCAACCGTTAGATCCAGCTGATCAACGGCCCAAATTAAATCGGCAGATCACATCGGTGGGTCAAATCGGCACAGGTGGGCAATGGCAAGCAGCACTGGACACTGCTTATCAGTGATCACCGATGATCGGGTTGGTGGGTCGCAATGGCAAAGGAAAATCGACACAAAACAAGGGGCGATGGCAATGGTGATCGACGATTAAATGAGGACCGTCGATCGTGCACGCAGATTGACGGCCCAAATGACATCGGCGGATTGCAGAATGGGGAGACCAAAGGGCAAGGCCTTTACATATAGCAATATGTGATTTTGATTAGATCGCGTCACAATATCGCATCGGCGGAAACCAAGGGGCATAGCCTTTACACACATATGGATGTGACTTGCGATAGCTATTAAACCCAAACCCGATAGAAGAATTAATCATTTTTTAGGATTGTTGAAGTCCAGAAGGACAGAGAAGGGCGGGATTTACATAGTTGCAGTGTTTTATGGATGAAAAGGAAAACAATTATGGCTATCATTTGAAAGGGATTGTCGCAAGGATTTCATAGGCCCAATAGCCACTTGCAAGATTAGGTGGCTAGCCATCCTTAGAAGCATTGTGCAGAAATTTTTACATGCCAGAAGAGGGATTCGTTCGGGATACAACATTCGACAGACAGATCCCGGAAAAGGAAATAGAGGGGCCACAACACACTACAACTCGAATCAAACGAGATCATGGGGCATCTCTGGCATGAGAGAGCTCCCAGGCATCATGGCAGGTTGCCCAAAATATCTTAATATGGTTATTCCTCTGTCAAAAGAGGAAGACTGTCAAGCCATGCCTGCCTATTGAGGGAATCAATCAGTTAAACAAGACAGAGGGATACATTAAGACACCTGAAGCCTCAAAAGGCTCAGTACCATTGTAAACAAGATATAAATAGCTAAAAACAAGATGTAACAAGGGTTCAACTTTTGTAGATTATTCCTCCTCTATTTCTTCGTGCCTCCCATCTACATTCTTTAGTAATAGAAGCTTCTTTTGCCGTTATATGTTCAATTTCCATATCTCTTCTGTTCTATGCTTGCACCTGAACAATTTGTTTAGGTTTTCTCTGTGTTTAAGGCCAGATAACTACTATCTTATCTCTGCTTTGATATATTAGATTTGCAAGCTTCTTTACTGCCTGTAGCTAGCCATTTATATGTGTTATTATATATGCATCTGCCAGTATAGTCAGTAAGTTCATTTGTTTCCTATAGCTAGCCATTCATATGTGTTCATGTATGCAATCTGCTGGTATTGTCAGTATTCTCCATATATCCATTAAATCCACAAACTATTGAGCATTTGCATTCTAAAGCCTTGTGTTATTGGGGGTGTTCATGCATGTCTTGAGTAAAAATAGAGCTGAAATGGTTATCCAACTTGATCCGAACCATCATTTATACCAATAGTTCAGAGAACAATATTGAAGATTACATGTTACCAGGCATCTCCGATTTACAACCTAGGAGAGTTTCCTGGAGTGCTAACGTTAATTGGCACCATTGTCGGGGAGAGGAAACTGAAGCTCAACTTCCCTGGGAAATGACACAGACCCAACTTTGGTGATAGACAAAGTCTGGGCACATTTTTGGTTGTAATCATCTATCTGGAAACTCTACTGGAGGCCGAACCTCTTGGCGAATCCACTTCATAATTCTGGCTCAGTTTGGGAGGCATACTCGAAGAAATCCTCAGAAATCGCAAGTTGACCCAGTACCTGACCTGGAAAAGACCGTTAAGGAGAAGAAAGTATTGTAGAAAGGAGCATCGGGTTCAGGTAAATCTAAAAAATATTCTATATCTCTTCAAGAAGATCCTGTAATAGAATAAATACATGTTGAGAGTACAGATTCTAATACTAGCAGTGAAGAAAATCTCTCAGAAATTCATAAAGCTCCTTATTCTTTAGTTTCTCCTTTTGTTGTTAGCCCAAAGGGAACCTCACCTCCTATTCACCATACTCCTTTGGTCTCGTCAATCACTCCTCCGCCTTCTGTCATTTAGACTTCTAGTACTCTTTTAGTCACCACAATTATGGCAGGTCTGCAAGCACCCACCAAAATGGAAAGAATCATAGCCGCTAGCTATGGACCTCTAATACTGCCCACTCCTTTGAATGCTATGCCCACTGAAGAATATCACAAGTAAATGCCTAAGTTCACTGGGACTGAAGGTGTCACTGCTGAAGAACACCTTGAGTCATTTTATAGCTATGCTGATAATGTAGATATTAGTGAAGATGATGTGTGGATGAGAGTCTTTGTCCAAAGCCTAGATGGGGAGGCTAGAAAATGGTTTAGAGAACAAGCCCTAAGATCTATAGTGGATATGGAAGCTTTAGATGATACATTCCTAAACATTAGGAGGATAAGAAGGATCTCCTCTATTACCACACTGATTTTGGGAACTTAAAGAGAGAAAATGGTGAACTATTGTCCAATTTTAATAAGAGATTTAACCGCATGTACAACAAGATACCAGCTGAAGTGAAGCCCACTACTACCTCTACTAAACTCACCTATGCTAATGCTTTTGATTCTGACTTCTGCCTACTGTTGAGAGAGAGGCGGTGTGCTACTTTGGCTGACATGCAAGATGCAGCCTTGGAAGTAGAATCAAACATCATGGCTGCAGAAAAACTCAAGGGAAATGCTGATAGAAGAAGACAGAGGGGCGAGTCTTCATCCTCCTCTAATCCTAAGATAGATAAAATGACCAAAATGATCGAGTCATTCGCCTCTGAAATTTCCAAATTAAAGGTTGAGCAGCACCCTGGGAAAGGGAGAGTTCCCAATACCTTTTCTCCTAGAAATCCAAATCTATATAGAAGAGCTAATGAACAGTTGCAGATATTTCAAAGAAGTAAAGATGCCAATGAAGATCAAAGGGTCAAGACCCCTTTCTAGAATGTATTCATGGAGGAAGAGCAGTTTGAAGAAGATGATGAGATCCATTGCCTTGAAGACAAAGGAAATGCTTCCTTTTTTACCGCAGCTGCCTATGAAAAGTCATTATGCAATGACCAGACTAACCAAGAATGGGGTGGTGAAGCTGTTCTACAAGCTGAAGATTAGCGCAGATATAATCTACGGTCAAAGATAAATAATGCTAAGGAAACTCCAGTTCAAAAAGATGCTGAACCTGTAGTACAACAAGCTAATAAGAAAAAACAACCGGCAGTTGATCCTATCATCCTCAAAGCTCCAGCTCATGAGATAAGAGGCCTTGACAAGTCCCCTTCTCCTTTCAATTTTCAATCAGAAATTCAAAAGCTAAGAATACCTATGCCTCTGATTGAACTAGTGAAAAGTGAGTCCTTCAAAAGATCCATCCTCGAAGCCCTTGAGCCTAAAGCCATCCAAGCCTCCACCAACTGTGTAAATCTACAAGATGACAAGCCAGCTATCATCCTCAGCCTAATGATTGAAAATGGTGAGGACAGCTCCCCATCATTCTATGTCTCTCTGAACATTCATGATAAAATCCTCCACAACTGCCTTTTCGACACTGAGCTAGCCATAACTTAATGCCAAAGGCTGTCATGGACGAGTTGGGTCTCGACATCACTAAGCCTTATCATGATCTATTTTCTTTCAACTATAGAAAAGTGAAATGTCTAGGATTAATCAAGGACCTAGCCATCACTTTGTCTCAGCTGCCTATGAAAATCATGATGATGGATATTGTGGTAGCAGATGTACCTCCCAAATTTGGCATGTTACTTTCTAGAGGTTGGATCAAGAGACTAGGTGGATCATTACAAAATGATCTAACCTATGCTACTGTCCCAGTTTTCGGAGGTGAGAGCAAGAGATTATACAGAGAGGCACAGTTGGCTTACATCATCAACAATAAGAAGAATCCCACTAATCATCCCATCTACGCTGTTGATACTGATTTTGGAGCATGTATTCATCATATTGAAGAGTCTCAGTTGGCCTCCATGCAACTTAAAAAGCCAGTTTTCCAGATCACGTAGGATGGAAACTCGCAGATTTGGGGTATGTTCTTTGATGGGGCTTGCTCCAAAGAAACTGCAGGGGTAGGTGTAGTCCTTGCGTCCCCAACACAGGAATACATTCATTTTTCGTTCAAATTAGCCTTTTAGGTCACAAACAACATAGCAGAGTATGAAGCTTTGATTCTGGGCTTAAGCGCTGCTAAGGAAATGGGTATCAAAGCCCTGCAAGTGTTTGGGGATGCAGACTTCATCATTCAGCAGGTAAATAAAACATTCCAAGCAAAGCATCCAAGGCTGAAATAATACAGGGATGAGGTATGGAGGCTCAAAGATTCTTTCAAAGTTTTCAGCATTTCTTATATTCCAAGAATGAAGAACCAGCATGCTGACTCCCTTGCTGTCTTTGCTAGCACGTTTGTTCCCCCTTTGCCTCCTAAATTGACATATGAAGTTCAAGTAAAATACAGGGCGTCCCTGCCAGACAATGTCAAGTATTGGAGAGTTTTTGAAGACGATGAGGAAATTAACAGGCTTTTACAAGTCGTTGAGGAATTTTCTGAAATGCACATCGACCAAGAAAATCAAAACATGGAAGAATTCGGATAGTCCAAGCTAAAAAGTGAAATCGGTCGAGAAAGCATAGTCCAGTTGCCCAGTAATCACATACCAAAGGGATTGGTGCCTCTAGAGAAGCTTTTCGATCATAATGACATGCCCTACAAGCTGACCAAAATAGAGAATGAGTCTGTTGTTTGTAAACATAATATAGGGAGCCCAACCCATCCGAAATTCATCAATCTATCTACTCATTTGTCTCCTTCCCAGAATTTCGAGTATTGCTCCCTCATGAAGCAATTCAATGATATTTTGCCTAGGAATACAACGATCTTAAAACCTATGACCCTGACATTATTCAGCATAGGATCCCATTGGAAAAGAACACCACCCCTTTTAAGCATAAATTAAGACCTGTCATCCCTCTCTTACTGCCTTCGATTGAGAAAGAAATCAAGAAGCTGTTGGAGGCCAAAATCATAATTCCCCTAAGATATTCAAAGTGGATAGCCAACCTGGTGTTGCTAAGGAAGAAAAATGGAGAAATTAGGCTTTGCTTCGACTTCAAAAATCTGAACAAGTGCTCTAAAAAAGATAATTATCCCCTGCCCAAGATGGAACACTTGCTACAAAGAGTTTTAAGGGCTAAAGTCATGTCTTTCCTAGATGGATTTTCAGGCTACAATCAGATTGTTGTACATCCTGAAGTTCAGGAAAAGACCACCTTCACTACTCCGTGGGGCACTTTCATGTACTCCAAGATGCCTTTTGGACTGATGAATGTTGGGGCTACCTTTCAGAGGGCCATGGACATAGCCTTTGTGGGAGAAAAGGACAAGTTTGTCCTTATTTATCTTGATGACATAACAGTCTTCTCCAGCAGCCACAAAGATCATTTACAACATTTGAAGAAAGTCTTTATGAAGTGCAGACAGTTTGGAATTTCAATCAACCCAAAGAATTCACAGTTTTCTCTAGAAGAAGGCAAACTTCTGGGACATATTGTTTCTACTAAAGGTGTGAAGATTGATCTAGCCAGGGTTCAAGCCATTCAGACATTGTCCATCCCAAGGTCGAAAAGGGACATTCAATCCTTCCTGGGTAAGATCAACTTTGTAAGGAGGTTCATTCCAAACTTTGCAGAGTTAGTAAAGCACATCACTTCCATGCTAAAGAAAGGATCAGAGATAAAATGGACAGCCGCTTCAAGAAGCTCTTTTGAAGCCATCAATCAAGTTATGATGGAGGCTCCCACTCTAATCAGCCCAGATTACACTAAGGGGTTTTGTATCTTCTCTTTTGCCTCTTATGATATACTAGCAACAGTCTTGTTGCAGAAAAATGATGAAGGCATAGAGCACCCCATGGCCTTTTTCAGCAAAACTCTAAGGGATGCTGAACTAAGGTACGACCTTATTGAGAAGCAAGCTTATGCTCTCATAAAATCCTTGAAAGCATTCAGGATTTATATTATGCATTCCAAAGTAATTGCATATGTGCCCTCAACCTCAGTGAGAGATGTCTTGACTCAGCCAAATATTGATGGAAAGAGGGCAAAATGGATTGCAAAATTCATAGAATTTGACATAGAGGTGAAGCCCAATAAGCTTGTCAAAGGCCAGGGCTTCGCTAAGCTCATGGATGAAGAAAATTGTAGCTTGTTAGACATAAATTTCATGGGTTTAACTTCAGATGATGAGAAAACAAGCGGAGCGTCAGAAGAGCAAAAGCAGAATCAGTCCGTGGCTGAAAATCTAGCCACATGCGAATGGTATGCCAACATAGTTCATTTCTTGCAGAAGTTAGAAGTTCCTCCAAGTCTTAGTTCAAGTCAAGCTCGTACCACTAGACTCAGATCAGCCAAATTCTACATTGAAAAAAATCTGCTTTACTAGAAAAACCCATCAAGAATCCTCTTGAGGTGTCTAGATAAAGAACAATCTGTAGAGGTCATACACCAGTTTCATTCTAGCATATGTGGTGGGCATCATTATTGGAAAACCACAGCTCGCAAGATCTTGAGCACTGGGTATTATTGGCCTACACTGTTCTCTGATGTGTTTTCTTTTGTAAAATCTTGTGACAAATGTCAGAGATTTGCAGGAAGACAACAGCTACAATCTCTGCCCTTAAAGCCAATACATGTCAATGGTCCCTTCCAGTAGTGGGGCTTGGACTTTATAGGTGAGATTAACCCACATTCCAGTGACCAACACAAATGGATATTAGTAGCCACTAATTATTTCATCAAGTGGATTGAGGCTATACCCACTAATAATGCCAATAATCAAGTTGTCATAAAATTCTTGAATGAGATGCATACTACTTCCTTAAAAGTAAAGAAACCCTAATCAACATATACAACATAGCTCTAATTTGTAACAATGGTGCTTTAACAACTAACAACAATGTTTTTTTGTTGATGGATATGGTTGTCCTCGAACAATGTTGTTGTCTAATTTTAGTCTAATTTAAAAAGAATTTGAAATAAAATTCCATAGAATTTTAGACTATAAATATTTCAATTATAGTTAATAAATGTTTCAATTAGTTAATAGTTGTAACAACCATGGATTGAAAGTTGTGGTCTAAAATTAAAAGAATGATTCTTTGAATTATGGTTAATTTGCTTTAGAAGTCTACTTTATAATTTTATGGGCAATGTCAGAAAGGTTCTAGCTTTTCTTCATGAGAGTTTGGTCTCGTTCTGCAATATGAAGTTCTACATGACTAAATGTGTTGGAGAAAGCATAACATCCTTGTTGAGTAAATTGTTTAGTTTGCACCTCCAAACATATTGTTGATCTATAACTACCATGACATGATTCATGATTTTGTCCATTTGCTACTATCATAAAGCATATTTCTACATTCCATGCCCCTGACAATGTATTCACTTAGGTGTTATGAATCTAAGAACATGGGTATAAATAGCATCTACCAATGCCTCTCTGTTACATTTGTGGTTTAGCCAACTATTGTTGGTCATCGTCTTTCTTGCATTAATGATTAATTGTGATTTGAAAGAGAGGCAAGCAACAAGCATCAAGTCATAAGAACATTAATCACAATTGAGATCTAATATACATTTGTTAGTGTATATTGGAGCACATTACGATTAATACTTTACCCCTCGATGAAAGTTTTCCTATTTGCCCAATTGTAATATATCTTTTACATTTTAATTTGAGGTTGTGACATGATTACTTGGAACTGTGAAAGGGAGAATGATTTTATCTTTGCCATTAGTTCCATTTTCAAATGGAATGTTGTGATTAGATATGTCCCAATAAAATTGCCTAATGAATTTGAAAATAG
>APFE030889066.1:0-32817 GCA_000404065.3 Pinus taeda | reverse complement strand
TTCACCCCCATGCCATATTCCAACCATGAATGTGTGATATCATAGAGCCCATCAATCCAAAACCATCCAGGGCTTCTAGAGGCCAGCCACCTCAACCCATCAAACAATGATTCCACCTCATGGTCAAACATCACAAAACCATCATCGAATTGGTCTCTACCTAAGCCTTCTAGGGCTCCAAAGTGTTTGTTCCAACCCAACTTGCAGGACTGGTAACTCAACCCACATCTTATATTGGGCTCCAGAGCATTTGTCCAACCAAGGCTCTAGGACTAGTAACTCAACCCACCAAGGGCTCTAGAGCATTTGTCCAACCATGACTCTGGGAATCTCAACCCAAGTTGTTACAAGGCTCTAGAGTGTTTTCCCAACCAAGGCTCTAGGACTAATAAATCAACCCAAGCCATTACAGAGCTTCTGGAGAGTTTGTCCAACCAAGGTTCCAGGAACTAATAACTCAACCCAAGCTAAAGGAAACATGAGAACCAACCAGAAAAAAAAAAAAAAATAAACACACAACACCATGGCTATCCAGGAAATGGAAAGGCTAGGCAAATCCATTGTCAATCCAGGTAATCCTCCATGCTAGTGGCATATCATAACCAATAAACCACATGCATGCACCATGCATGCCAAAAATAGTGAGGAAAACGTACATGCAACTTGGTACCTGTAAGAAAAACTCGATGTAGCTGTTGATCCTGATGTCCTCTTACACTTTCCTACACTCCCTTTGCCTTCTTTCTCCAAAACGCCAAGTATGCGACACTCCCCAAGAGTGCTCCAAGAAACTCTAAGTGTTAAAGAGTATGAGAGAGAGAGAGAGAGAGAGAGAGAGAATAGAGAGAGAGCTCGAAAGCTAAACTGACCAAGCTTACATTGACTAAGCCTGTTGTTGGGACAAGGTCCCCTAGGGTTAATTTTGGGGCAAAATCCTAGGTTTTAGGGCAAAAATACCAATTTTTGTTGTATAAAATGTAAAGTCTCCACAAGTTATGGTTGTAGAGTGCGTAGATAGTCAAAGTGTAATAAATGGTTTACCCTTCTTTTATGTAAGTTGAATCAGATTTTGAAGATCTACCCATGGTTTAGGGACCATGGGATTGTATAAATAGGAGAGTCTTAGAGAGTCTAAGGCATAAAGTGATGAAGAAGATGAATGTAATGGGTAAATAGAAGGAAGAGCAAAAACATCTTACAGTAGAATAGAGGCTCTGCAGCTGTGTGCGTAGAGGCCTAGAGTGGAGTTCACAACTGAGTGTGGAGACCTTTGCAGCTGAGTGCACAGGGAAGTCTTAAGTCTGTAAGCAGAACTGAGGTATTAATAAAGAGATTATTCTAGAAATTCCCATGTTTTTTCTATTTACTTATGTTATGAATGAATGTGCCTTTATGTTATGATGAATGATGGGTTTGTGAATTAATATTGTATTGATGCATGACTTTACATGATTTGTATTGTTATATGAATGAAATTGATGTTAACTATTTACACAAAGAATATCTTGTTACATGTTAAAGTTATCAAACACTTAAGCTGATCTGAGTAATTACAGGTTTAAGAGTAATCTTTGATGCGCGTGAGTAGTTGATCTGCCTATTCAGGGTCTATGAAAGATAGTTGTAGACCTTTGTAGAGATCTAGAGGTTGATTAAGATAATTATACCAATAAGAACTAAAGGCTTATCATTCTGTGTGAAGGTATATTTAGGGCATAAAATGACATTACACTGATCTCTGGGTGCAAAAACTTGGTTCCATCATCCCCCATATTGCTGCGGGTGAGACCTGAGTCCTTGCTCCAGGAATTGATGTCGAAAGGGCCAGTAGTGTAGGGATTTGTTTGGTGAAACTAACTATGAACCTGGGTCGGGACCCACTAAGCCAAAAAATGCTTCTATTGCTGGGACCAAGATCTGCATAAAGAGATGTGTGATGTTGCATCACTGGAATCCAACAAAGAAGAAATTGAGAAGTGGTTGGATAAAACAACCCACGAATTCGCAGCGCAAGAAAATAGAAATCCATGCTTGACAAAAGAACAATGGTTGGACAGATATCTATACATAGAGATACACAAAAATTTCTTCTGCTCCTTCCCAATTGAACTATACGAGTGGATCGCTAAATTGGTAGATGGAAAAGGAAGGTGGAGGCTTGACGGTCCAATAATGTGGACCCCAGAGCTAGTGTGGAGATTGGAAGCCTCTGCAGATAATATCGCACACATTGTCAATCACTAGATTGATCGTTTCATAGGAGGATTTGTGACAAAGTTTCTTATCGTGGGCTTTGGTACATTGCATGAGCATGTGAATCTACAGGAAATTCTACATTATTGGCCAAAAAATCGTTAGATGTTGGGAAGTACATTAGATCCTGCACCACCTACATCATTTCCAAACCAACCATCAAGAAGAAAGGCATGTATACTCCTCTACCTACTCCTAGCCGACCTCGGAAACCTATCTCCATGGATTGCATGTCGGGACTTCATTCTACTAAGAACGACAACAATTGTGTTTTCGTGGTCATCGATAGATTCTCTAAGGTGGCCATCATGGAGGCTTACAAGAAGAGTATCACAACAGAGGCCACTGCTAATCTCTTCTTTGAGCGAATGTGGTTACACTTTGGGATCCTGTAGTCCATTGTCTCAGATTGGGACAGTATATTCCTATGTGCATTTTGGTCAAGTATTTGGTCAATGTTGGATACAAAACTTACTAAGTCCACGACTTTCCATCCCCAAACTGATGGCAAAATAGAGGTTGTCAACAGGACGATTGTACACATTCTGTGCATGTACAAATTGAATCATCCACACACGTGGGATGAAAGTCTCCCCTATGTAAGTACAAGAAGTGCCATGATCAACATCAAGTGTCACACAAGTTCCAGGTGGGCCATAAAGTTTGGCTACAGTTGTAGAAGGAGCGCCTTGCTGGACCCCACTGCAAGCTTTACCCGCTCCCATATGGGCCATACACCATCACCAAGGTCGTTGGTGACAATGCTTTTGAGATCAACATCTCATCGTTCCTTTGTCTACACCCATTGTTCAATGTAGATCTCCTTCAGCCATACTTTCCACCATTGTTGGACACATCTAACATTGCAGAACAACTCACACCAATATAGCTCAACCCAGACTGCATGGAACAAGCCACAACCGATCAGATCATGGACACACAGATCAAGAACACTCACCAACAAAGGATATAGTTATATCGATTTGTCACAGCAGGCCAACTCCTTCACTAGAGCAAGTAGTTCACCAGGGACCAAGTTCAACAGAAATTTCCTCAACTCATGGAGACTTTTCACGCAATGGGGACCATTACTTCCTAAGGGGGGAGGAATGATCTAGGTGGATATTGGTGGCCACCCGCCTATTCCACCTAGACACCCTAGTTAGTTTCATTTGTTTCCTTGTTCATTTCAACATTTATTATTTTTAACAGTTTTTCGGGTCCTAAACTTCCATAGCAGTTTTGACTCCCTAAACGGTGTTTATTTTTGGGTCCCTGGTAAGACAATAGCCATAGTCAGGGCATGTGGTGAAACCTATAGTACTCGGTGAGACCTTTCCAACAAGGTATCGTACGTGCCAAATAGAGATAATATGACCAAGTTACGACCCCCGGAAGTTCGCTGCCCAACTAACCCCAATGGGGCCCACAAACTCTTAGTGTTACATCTCCTGGGGTTAGGGTTTTGGTCATTTAGGGTTTTCACATGTTTTCCAATAATAAATAGGCCCTTGAGCCTCATTGTAAGACAGTTCAGAGGCATGTAGCCACCACATCTCTTCTCAGAGGTAAGCTACCATCGCCTAAGCTATCTTATTTCCATTCTGTTTGTAAGCATAGTTCAATATTTTTGTATTAATGAAATGAAGTGTTTTTTTTGCATTCCTGTTTAAGTTTGGATCAATGCAATGTATTTAATTTTGCAAATTTGATTCTAAAAATTTTACTTGAGGCACTCCTATATGTTTACTCATATCTTTAAAGATTCCACAATATGGAATGTCTTAGAAAAGAAGTTACATACAAAACCAAAGCTAACCTATTTGAAGTTGATTTGAGGATGAATCAGAAACCTTGACTTCCATAACGAATATTTATGAAATTATTATGAACCAAAGTTTGGAATTTCTTCTTAAGGTAATATTTTATGTCTCCCCAAGTCTCTCAATATTCCGGAGTCTAAATCATCACTGAAAATAAGTTATAGTGAAAAATCTAAACTGAGCTATTTGAAATTTATTTCTTGACTATCTAGAAACCCTAAATTCCATATGGAATATATCCAAAATTATAGAAAACCAAATCATTAAAATTTTATAACATGTACATGAATTTCTTTCCTTCATATGCTCAAAATTTCATAGTTTGAAACATCCTAGAAGAAAGGTTATAGAAAAAATTCCAATATGGATTGTTCTCACATTTTTGCTCCATTTTTAAAGCCCCAAGATTATCCCCCAACTTATTTTTTGCACGTCAAATCCATTATTTCTTGTATGGGATTCATATGCACTCACATATCCTTTATTTATAGTGTTTCTGCATTCACTTATGGGATCGACTTGTAAAATTAGTTGGGCCAACCTATATTTTCTAGTTGGGCCACTTAATATAATCTCCCTATATTTTCATTTTGATAATTTTTTACTATAATCCTAGTTGTCCTTTTAGTTATACCTATTTGTAATAATATTTTTATTTTTTCCCATTGTTTGATTTCTTGTAACTCATGTCATTTTAGTATTTTATGCTAATGTAATTAAAGAAGAACTTAAACCTTTTGGACTACTCATGAAGAGTCTTGTGATAATTGGTGCAAAATAGGTTACATGTGTTATTGTAGTTGTTGTAACACTAGATGCATTTCTACAACACTAGATGTGATGTTGCAATGTTAGAAATATTTTTGTGACACTATTTGATCTTGCTGCAACAGCAACAATTGATTGTTGCCACAACATCAATGGATTGTTGACATTGTTATTTCATGTTACCATACACCAATGAAGATAGATTCATATACAATAGTAGTGGTAATTGATAAACGACTATAGTGATTAAGTGTCAATTTGAACAATGGAGAGAGGAAAAAAATGCATGGAAGGCCAACACACCCGATTATAACTACTCAATACACCTACTGACATGAAGACAAATTGATGAAAATGGCAAAGACTATTTTTATACTCTTCCCTATCTTAGTCAACCTATTAGAATTAAATGAAGAACATCCCAAGGATACTAGAACCTCATGGTTGTTCTCAAACCTTTTGTGCTAAGAAAGGGAAATGTAATTTGTGTAAAAACTATTGATCAATTTAGGTAGATGGTATCATCAATATTGTAATAAAAAATATATTTTCTCCAAATAAGACAAAGTGTTGAACTAGTTCTTGTAGAATTTGCTTGTGTTAATGAATATTTGATTTGATATTTTGATTGAAGGATTTACCCAGTGCCTCAGCTAGGGAAGTATGCCCCCCTCCTTGGATGAGTACTAACGTTTTGAAGCATCGATCTAGTTTTTGAATTCATTTTTCTTAAAATTCCTATGTGTTATATTACCATTTATTTATTACTAAAACACCATAAATAAAACTTTGTTTTCAATATACATACTTCCCATCTTGTTGCCTATGTGGTCTAATTGTTTAAGTTGTGTTGAATTTAGAAAGTTATCAAGTCATCCATGTGAAAATTTCTTCATTTTTATCTACTGGATTGAGAGTGGAAATTATTTTTTTGTACAATCACTATTTATACCTAGTTACTAGAAATGTGTGCTCCTCTTTTACAATTATTTGAAGTTTCCTTTCTAAATATAGTTATACTTCATTTCATTTCATTTCTATTCCATCCAGTTGGGTTAGAACATCTTGGTTCTAGGCTAGTTGAAATTAGATTATCCTAGTTTTACTCCCTTTAATCCATGTAGGGTTCACAACACCTTGCTTCCAAGCCTAGCTTGATACTTTACTTTATTCACAATTAGATTTATCTTGTTGCTATCTTGTTATACTTAACATTGGTGACTGTGCCATATATACCTTGAAACCATTTGTCATATGATCATTTATCTCTTATGCAAATTCATAACTAGAGAAGTAGATATATGGATGGCTATGGCATAGACAATGAATGATAGTTTGCAAGTATCGTACAAATACCTGGTTTGGAAAAGTAAATGAATATTTTTTCCAGTTATATTTTGAAACAATTAAAAGGTAATTAGGAAGCCTGTAATTTTTGGTATCATTTCAAGGGAATTTTGAAAAATGCATGACAGTTCACAAGTATTATATAAATCCCTAATTTGAGAATGCAAATGAACAATATCTCTAGTTATCTTATGAAAGAATTAAAAGGTATTTAGAAACTAATAAAAGATAAAAATCTCATCAACAAGACATGAAAATGATCGAAGGAAAAAAAATTGTCACAAGAAGATGGAAGACAACCTGTTGACACATAATCATAGGGATTGGGTGAACAATTGTAAACAGTGTGAATAATTAATAAGAGAAAATGAAGAGTCATCAGGAGATGAAACTCAAGAGTCACTACCTCATGTATATAACTATGAACATCCTAAATGAATAAACATATTCTCATTTTAGAAGTTACCTCCTGGCCTAACATGGTATTAGAGCCAACTCTATTTTTAGAATTCCTACCCTTGTAACTCCTTTTTTGCATATGTTCTACCCATATTGTAGAACTAACACCTCTGAGTGTATTGTGGTGTGTGAGTGCATATTTTGTGATATTGCATTATGGAAAAGGCTGGATTGTACGCAAAGGTTAATAGCCACAAGCTCTAACCAAATGAGCTATTCCAACATCTGATATTGACACCTTTGATTCTGAAAGTAGCACTCCCAAATCTATCAAAACTTGCTGAGTCCAAAAATTGTAGAAGTAGAATCGAAGGACTAGCCCTAAACGCCACTGCGGGAAAGGACTTGACTGTTGTGGTGCCATTGTGATTTTGAGATGCACTATTTTCAACGTTGTCAACTCCCCGTTTCCATGCAACATAATCATTTTCTCCCTCATGTTGTTTGGTATTACTCTGGTATCATTCATAACACCTCCCTCACGTTGTTTAATACACAACTTTGTATTGTTATGAAAGTATATGCTCTTACCATCGTCCGCTGGCCGTACCACTATCCGTTGGCCATACCACTCTCCTCACTATGTTTTATATCATAATACGCCACTATCTCTGTTCATAATACACAATACCAACCTCCTCCCATAGCGCTTGTTACTCTCCCACACAGTCGCTCCCACTGCTTCTAGCACCTCCCACACTCACATCATCAACTCATGACATGCACACTGTTTTGTGAGCGCTGTCTTGAGTCCCTTTCATATTCCTCGGCCCATTTTCCATAATCCTATCGTTGCTCCATTGATATTCCATGTTGTTATAAAAATTCGCAGTTCTCCCTCCGTTCCCTCTTAACCCGCAGCACCCCCTCCTCTCCTTCTTAACTCATAGAGCCAATCCCACCATACAAATGCACTACCCCTCCATAAAAATGTGTTGCCCCTACTCCATTGCATGGTAAATACCTCACTTCCATTGTTCAGTCAATACATTGACCCTCCTCCATATACACCCATCTTTTTTAATACCTCCCCTACATACTCCCTCCCCCACATACTCCCTCTCCCAAATATACCCTTCCCTAGTAATACCTCTGCTTTGTACATATCATATTGTAATTTTTTTTACCACCAGAAGTACAAATTTTATACATTGGTAGTAGAAGTATTTTTATAGTACACAGAATTTTAAAATGCATTCATTGATATCTATTGTGGGAGTGGTTCTCACCAGCAAGGAGAACTATCTAGAATGATCACGGAAAATCAAACACACTCATTTTTAATGAGTTGTGGAAATGAGTGTGTGTTGGAGACAGAGACAAATAACTAGAACAACCTACCTCAAGCAAGGAATTCACCATTTGGGAAAATAAGAACAACAAGGCTTATGCCTTGATTGCAGCATCAGTAAATGAAGAGGTGAGTCGCTATATTTCACCATTTTTAAATTCTTTTGAATCCTTACAAAAAATGAAGGAAATCTTTGACTCACACTCTGCACTTGAAGTTGTTCAACTCATGATTAAATTGTTCAACCTTGAATTACAAAATGATGATCCTCTTGCTCTTGCATCAGAAGTAAATCTATTATGCATGATATCAAAGTCACTAATGTTTAACTGGACATTCCTCTGATAGCTTTTTTCAAGGCACTTTATCCCACTTACTCAAATTATCTTGAGTCATTGCAAGCAAATGGAAACCAGGAGGCAACTCCTCAAATGAGAATCTGTTTATTATGGCATACTAGATTTGGATACTTGAACTATGAAAGCCTCCGCTTGTTGAAGAAAAATGGTGTTACTAGCTTTCTTACAATTCTTAGGAAACTTAAGCAATGTGATGCTTGCATTCTAAGGAAGCATTGAAAACAATCTTTTCATGATTCACATTCCAGAGCACATAGAAAAATTGAACTCATTCATTCATATTTATGTGGTCCAATGCCTATTCCTTCTGTAAATGGAAATAAATATTGATGAAATTTATTGATGACTACACCAGAATGTGTTGGGTTTATTTATTGAAGAACAAATATGATGCTTTTCAAACATTCAAGGGCTTGCATACATGGATTGAAAATTATGCACAATCTCATATTGGCTCTATTCACATTGATAATGGAAAAGAATACACTTCAAATGAATTTAAAATTATCTTCGCCAAAATGGGATCAAAAATAAAACAACGATGCCTTATAATCCCCAACAAAAAAGATTAGCTGAAATAATGAATATGACAATCTTAAATATGGTGTGCTCCATGATGTTTTTCAAGAATGTAAAATTGATGTTTTGGGCTGATGCAGTTCTATGTGTTGTGTATGTAAACAATAGATGTCCATATAATGCTACTAGCAACATGACTCCTTATGAAATGTGGTATGGGCACATTCCTTCGGTAAAGCATCTCAGGGTCTTTGGTTCCACCTATTATGCCTTGATACCAAAGGTACATAGAAACAAACTTGGTGCAAGGAGTCGTAATTGTATCTTCTTGGGGTATTCAAAAACATCCAAAGCATATCGTCTCTATGATGAAGTAAATAAAAATTTTGTTGCGTATAGAGATGTAATCTTTCTTGAATCATCCAAAGCTGACAATGTTGTTGAGAGGCAACTTGATCGCTTGGATAGATTCGCAAATGAAAAATCATTTCAAGAATTTGATAATCAAATTCCACATCTTGAAGGGTGGATTCCTATATTGGATCAACCCTTGGAATCTTCTTATGAAGCACTCTGTCCCCCTCATGAAACTCCAACCAGGATGATACTTTGAGTGATGTGATTGACAAAATTTGGAGACTCAATCTTGATTTAGTGCCAACTCAATCAACCGAGTATCCTGGACCATCTCAGAAAGGTCCCCCAAAGTGGCTGACAAAGAAACTTGAAAGTGTTCATCCTGATGAGGTTGGAAAGATAGGAACAAGAAATTCAACTTGGCAAAATGGAGGTGATGTAGATGAGTCTGATTCACCTGTTGACATGGATGTTTCTTATGATTGTTAATTGAATTTGTCTACATATTTTGAACCAACTTCCTTCAAAGAAGCCACTTCTCACGATGAATGGAAAGAAGTGATGCAAAAGGAGTGTGATGCCTTGATAAAGAATGGCACTTGGAAGCTGGTTGATCCTCCATTTGGAACCAAACCAATTAGTTGCAAGTGGGTCTACAAGAACAAGTATAAATTTGATGGCTCACTTGACAAGCACAAATCCAGGCTTTTGGCAAAAGGTTTTGCACAGAAGGAAGGGGTTGATTATGAGGAGACTTTTTTGCTCACAGCAAAATGGGCTACCATCCAGACACTCTTTTCCCTACAAGTTCAGAACGGCTGGAAAGTCCATCAAATGGATGTAAAAACTACTTTCTTGAATGGAGACTAAAAGAGAATGCTTTTATGCCCCAGCCTGAAGGATCTGTTGTGAAAGGACATGAACATAAAGTATGCAAACTTATGAAATCCTTGTATGGCCTCAAGCAAGCACCACAAGCCTGGTATGAAAAATTAACTGAGCATATTCTGAAACTCAATTTCAAACATTATGATCTTGATGATGCAACTTTTTTTGTCAAGAAATTTGGCAAACAATTGTATATCTTGTGGTATATGCAAATTATCTTTTGATGAGAGGGAACAATGAGAGTTACATTGCATCCATAAAGAAGGAATTTAGAAAAGGTTTTAAAATGATTGATTTGGGCTATGTTTATTTGGTATTGAAGTAGCTCAACATCTGAAGTCCATATTCCTTTATTAAAAGAAGTACATTGGAGATCTGTTGAATAGGTTTGGCGTGGTTGAATGCAATCCTCTAACTACTCCAATGGAACAAAACTTAAAGCTCACATCCATTGAAGGAACATAATTTGAGGATGCAAAAAAGTATAGATAGCTTGTAGGAAGTCTCAATTGCCTGACTAATACCAGACCAGACATTTTGTTTGATGTTGGAATCCTCTCTAGGTTTATGCAAAATCCTTGTGAGGAACATTGGTCTGCTGCAAAAAGAGTTCTAAAGTACTTGAAGGGAACTCAAGACTTTGGACTCAAGTATACACAGGTGGGTAACTTCAACTTGATTGGGTACTCTGATTCAGACTTCGATGGAGACAAAGAAACTGGGGTATCCACTTCTGGTTATTCTATGAGTCTTGGATCAGGAGCTATCTCCTCGAGATCAGACAAATAATCAGTTCCAGCAGATTCTACAACAGAGGCAGAATATGTGGTAGCAATTGAGGCAACAAAAGAAATTGTGTGGCTCAGGAAAATTCTCGAAGATCTGCAGGTAAAACAAGTACATTTGACTTCACTCATGATTGATAATACCTCTGCAATAAAGTTGGCCAAGAACCCAAAGTTCCATGATCGAACGAAGCACATCAATACAAAATATCATTTGATTCGACATCATGTTGAGGCCAAAACAATCCATCTTCGCCATTGTTCCACTAATGAGCTTATTTCAAGCATATTCACCAAAGCGCTTGGAAGAGAAAAGCTTGAAAGATTAAGAATGATGCTTGGACTCACCAACATCCCTTTAGATTAAGAGGGGGAATGTTGACACCTAATCATAAGGATTTGGTGAACAATTGTAGTGTAAATAATTAATAAGAGGAAATGAAGAGTCACCGGGAGATGAAACTCAAGAGTCACTCCCTCGTGTATATAACTATGAACAACAAAAATGAATAAACATATTCTCATTTGAGGAGTACCTCCTGGCCTGACACAACCTGATCAATTTGAGCCTCTAAACTAAACTATCTACTTAGTGCATCAGAGGGAAACTAATGCACTATGCACTAGAGGCATAGTGAGCCAGTGTTGTCACCATAATGGATAAATACCTAACCTCTTATACATCAAATGAATGTAAATGAAACTAGCTTATAACAACCTAGAAGAAATTTGGATTAATGGTGTTCACACTGAGATATATATGCATATATGTCAACTAACCCTCTCCTATAGTGATAGGTAATGAATAAGTGGAGTGGGAAAATTCCTCCCTCCTAGACAACTCAATGTTGAAATACATATGCTTTTGTGAGGATCAGTGCCATAAATGGAGACCAATCTCAAATGCCTACCTAGCATGATACTAGTGACTGATCAACTACATCAACAAGTACATGTTACCCTTAAGGGATGTACTGACTCATAAAACTTGAAGAGGACAAAATTCCTAAAAAAGATATAAATTTACACTATAATATGATGAAGGTACATATCCCTCTTCCTCTCTTATGTCTCCCATTCATGTACAGAGTTATACATGTCAAACTCATGTTTCTAAGAAATGTTATCATCAATCATATCTATAATTCACATATAAATATCATTAAACACACAAACACACAACAAAAAGAATGTAGGTTAAATTATTGTTTCTAATACTCATTAAATATTAAAACTAGTTTTTTATTATTTAAAAAAAAAAATGTGTGTAGAACTACTAGGTACATATTATTTGTATATACGCAATGTCAAAAGGGTGTCTCGGTGATCAAAACATTATTATTAGTTCTTTTGATTAAACATTAATACACAAGTAAAGTTTTTTTTTTAATTGTTATTATTGGTAAACAAAGGGTTATATGTATGGGGCATCAACACTATAGTGGTACACCTTGTATGCATAGAGGCATCACCAAAGGTACATTTGTACATCTTGAAGTGAAATATAAGAATGATAAAATTGGATTAAATTACTTTGAATATTGATGCATTAATGATGTAAATGATTAATGGTTATTGTGCGTCCTTACATTGTTTTAGCACAATGATAAACACGGGAAAATGTATTTGTTAAATTTAGCTTCATAGTGTGCTTTATAGGTAAAATTAGTGCCTTTGTAAATTTTCTAGAGCATCAACAAGTGGAAAAAATTAATGTTGATAATTGTTTTCTTAATAGTACACTTATAATATACTTGGGCACTATTAATAATGTTTCCTACCTTTATATAATGTGCTAAAAATTGCATTTTTAGTTATTTTTTAATTCTTTGTCCTTAATTGTAGGCTTTGTTTGATAGGACACACCAAGCATGGTATGTTTGTACATTTTGAAGTGCACTGAGAAGGTTATAAAAAAAATAATTTATTTTAATCTAATTACTAATGCATATGTAAGCTATCATTGGTTATGGTTCCCCTTACATTTGTTTTAGCACAATGATAAGTGTGGGAAATGTACTTTTAAAATTTCAATTTATTATGTTCATGTTATGTATAGAATCACCGCTGATAGTTGCTTCATAAATTTCCTAGAGTGTTAGCAACTAGGGAAAATTTAGGTTAGTAAAAATGTACTCAATAATGCAGTTAACATATAGCACGAGTGTAGACTCTAGGGAAATTTTATGTTAGTAAAAATGTACTCAACAATGCACTTACAACATATATCACCATTGTTAATAATGTCTCATAACATTATATCGGGCAATAGAAAATAACGAAAATATTTTTTATTCTTTGTTTTCAATGGTGTGATATATTTGATTGGACACATTAAACATGGTGTGGATTGTTAATAATATGAGTGCGCCTCAAAATTTAGGAAAGTTGAGCAACAGGAATGCATTGCACTAATTTTTTTGTTTGAAAAACAGGGAAATGGAAGCCTCTTTTTAAATTGTTAACATTGTAAACAAAAGAATAATAATCAATTTACATAGTCTCTTTCCTATGGAGAGGTATGTTTTCTCGTAAATAAAAATATAAAATATGGTAATATTTTACAAATTTCCAAAACAAATATAATCCATTAGGGATATGAAGGAATTGAGGAAACCAATAATGTGGTAGCAATACCAAAGGCAACCATATATAGATGGTGGACATTGATTCATGAGCACTAAAGAAAAGTTACAAATGAAATTATGGTTTTGGATTTTTTATTATTTAATTTACTCCTTAAGTTTAAATGTTGTTAAATTTTTATAATGGATATTGAGAGTTTGACTGAGGAAATTCATAAGGGAATGAATATATTATATATATTCTTTGACTTATCCTATTGGAAGTACTTTATTATAATGCACTTATTAAACTGAATTTACACTTATAAAAACATATATGTCTATTTTTAGAGACATTTTTTCTCTAACAATATTGCTAATAATCTATTGACTGGAAATAGCTTGAAGGCATCAAAAACACAGAAGTATGTATGGACAAAATACATTGAAGGGAGAAAATATTAATGAATTACATGACCTAGAAACATTATAAATAGGATAATCTCGTTAGATAAAAGTTGTATTCATCTGTTAGAGTTGCCAAATATATATTAATTTCCTTAATGTAAAACCAACATCATGTGTTCCTTCTTAACTAATATCTAAGGTGAAATATTGTAGTTCATAAGAAAAATGGGATATATATTGCTTCAAATATATTTCTAGGAGTAGGGATTAAACTTTCCATTACAAGACAAAATCATATAACATACCCCCTACTATCCCTAGCACATACTTCACTTCACAATCAACCCTACCAACTCTTCCAAGTCAACTTTGCTCATCAAACAACCCTACCGATTCATTTGGTTGAGTTTGTTTGTCGACTGATGCTGCTGACTCATCCTAGTCAACTTTACTCAACGACTGACCCTATCGACTCATCCTGGTCAACTAGACTTGATGAATGACCTTTCCAACTCATCCAGGTCAACATTGCTCATTTACAAGACTAGGCAAACAACCCAAACTAGTTGACATACCTCAACTAACTAGCTGAATGACCCAAACTAGTTGACTTACCTCGACTAACAAGAATAGTGGAATGACCCAAATTAGTCGACTTAACTCTACTATCATGTAACACCCTAGGTTAAAGTTTCATTTAATAAAGGATAATAAGGGAAAATAAGGATAATAATCGAGCTACCAATCTCACTAATGTAGGGAGTGCCACAAGAGCATGGGATAACATAAACATCCTTCATATTCTTGGGGTCCACTAGGTCTTTAAAGGCCTAAAGGTTGAAGCCACCTTATGCTTCCTTAGGATCCTCACAATCTTATCAGTGGTCCCTTGGATAAAAGGAAGATGAACACCAGAAAATCAATCCTTGGTATCTTTCTTAGCACTAGGACCTTTTTCAGCTCTGAGGAAAGCTTTAGTACATTAGTGTCTACTATACCCATTACAAAAGAAAACACTTAGGAGATGTGTTTTCTCTTCATTGATATGGTTGTCATTAGAAAATATTAAAGCTCTAGTTGCTAAGGTGTTGAGAACACCAAGCTTTTGAGCTGGGAAATGATGAGAATCTTTAGTCCACAAACTTCCCATTGATTTCCTAGAGAAAACCACACTAGGTTGATTCCTCAACCCTTAGGAAAACCATAGGAGAAGGAGAGATTAATATGGGAAGGTTTGACAGTTGGATAAACTACCATGGAAGCGAAGATATTAACCTTTTTTGGTAGTTATTCAGAGAATGAAAGCACCAGTGTTCTAAGCCCAGTGCCACACCTAGTGTTTCCTCAACACCCAAGTACTAGCATGTCTCTGTCTCCTAGATAGTAACTTTATCAATCCAAAAACATCCCAATGGGTTCTTCAATCCCAAGGAAAACCACTTTTGGTGTCTTCATCAATATTTGGCAAGCCATTTTCTCTATCCTCCACCAGTAAAACTCCCTTGGGCTTCCTCAGTTGGTCTGTATTTTCCTTTGAATTCTCCCTCTTTGTTGAATTTATTTTTCCTGTTCCCTTCCTCTTTATGAGGAACTATTTCTCTTCTTTCACCTTGTTGAATATTTCCCTTCATGAATGAATGATTATCACCTGGAGACTCTCGAACTCCCCTTCCTTATATTGCAATCAACCAATTGTTTGCTTCCCCTCATAGTCTAAATGGACCAATTCGTGGATAGTGCAACCACTATGTCTATCCACACTCATTTCCTAGCAGTGTGCTTCTACCAATTTGTGAAAAACCATCCTGGCATGTGTGTTCGTTCCATGTATCCTCCACGATCTTCCTCTTTCTTATTTGTTAATTGCAATCCAACCATCCACTTTTCACTTACATTCTATGGGTTGAATTGTCATCCTGATTTAATTTAGTGTCCTCTCTTGCTTTTGTCTTTCTTCAAAGAAGCATGGACCTTGTCCTCTTGTCCATCTACCCATTAATGGAATCATCCAACCCATTAAAATGCATACTTACCAACCTCCTTAGCTGTCATAGAAATTTTTAAAAACTCCCAAGCATTTCCTTGATTAGCTCTAAAATCCATGTCCCAAGACCTCATACCATTTTAATTTTTGGCTACATAATTACAACAAATTATTTATAATGTTTACAAGTGGGATTTAAACCTTAGGAGATGTCACAACTTCTCATCAACAAATATTTAGAACCAATAAGGTTTGATCTGTTTCATTGCCAATAAATTTGCTAAGATTCTCATCAAGTCATTACTACCTCTATTGAATGCATGCTGTTTTTTTAATTAAGCTAATGATTTACATTAGAAAAATCACATTAACTTGAGCGATATTGAGGTGTAGTTAAACATTGTTCTCCCCTAATGAAATCATTGACATTATGGGAACTTTTTTTATCTCCTTCAAATTTATCTCTACCGATAATGAGGGCACACATGATTGGAATCATACAACACCCCTAGGTCCGTGATTATAGTTTATAATTCTATAGTAGTTTTTTTGGAATGTTATTTTCTTTGCAAAAACCTTGTAATGTAATGCATTGTTGACACAAAAATATATATAATGTATAATTATTATATTTTAACTTATTAACAAATTTTCTCATATAAATAAAGTTAATAGAACATTTTCTTAATAAACAATATATAGCACCTCAAAAATGATGAAAATATATTGTTTAAACAACCAAATTTTTCTTTCATGTGGTAGAATAGGAGAATAATGGTCAATTATAGGGTATCAAACTTTCATTTATTCATGTAAAGGTTGTGTTGCAACATTTTTATGCATCCACATATTTGAATATCATCATGTTCATAAATTCATTGGTTTTTCACCCCATTGGGTTGTTAATGGTCTCTAAAATGATCATTTAACATTTATTTTAACTTTTTTGCATTGACACAAGGATATATCCATCTCTACATCACAATCATGTTTTTCACCATCATTGTCGGTGCATTTTTTTAGTGGGAGTTGTGCCTCGAGAAATTTTATAAGATATTCATTAAGCCATTTATCAAACTTTGCAACTATCATTTTTTCTCTTTGCTCTTATTTTTCTTTATAAGATGCCTTCAAGAAGTGAAAAGAAATAAAATTATGGGTTGGTAGTATGTTACTTCTAGTGCTATTATTAATGCTTCCTTTGTAGCTATCACCATTTCTCTATAAATTTGAAATATTTTATAAATTAACATTATAGTGAGAGTTAAATATTTAAAAATACAATATTTGTTAGCATGTTCAACCAATTAAGTGAGAGAAGGTTAAAATGATTATAAACAACTATTGGGATAGGGTCCCTGGGGTCATTTTGGTCAAGTTTTGGGTCAATTTTGTAATATTCTTTTGCAACAAATGTAAAGTCACCACGAAATGTGGAAGCAGAGCAAGAAGCTAGTAGAAGTCAAAGGGGCTTAGTCCCTTAGGTGGGTAGGTGATACAAAGTTTATGAGACCTGCCCACGGTTCACAAACCATGGTATTGTAAAGCAAATGCTATATACAGATGAGTCATAGTGAGCCTTAAGAAGTATCTAATAATGAAGAATCATTGTAAGGTAAAGGTGTTAAGGCAGGAAATGTTTGTTTCTTGTACTTAGGCAAAGGGGGAAGGCTATTGCAGTTGAGTGCGCAGAGACCTTGTTAAGGCCGTAGGCTAAGTGTGTGGGCCCCTACAGCTGAGTGCGCAGGGAAAATAAGTCTGTATCTAAATGATTATACTTAATAAAGACTATTTTGAGCCAATTCTGATGCATCAGTATCTTAATTATCACTTTTGTAAATTTTATGTATCTTCTCTATATGTTATGATTTGGATGAATTAATGCTTATTTAATGCATGAAACTAGCAGATCTGTACTCTTTATGCATGTTAAGGATAATCAAGGACCTTCGCGAACATTTGGAAGTCATTTAGATAGATTTAAAATAGTTGTTTGTTCGGAGGAGTTAAAGGTGCGCGAAGGTAGATCTAAGCCTTAAGAACTTCGGAAATCCATCACACAAGCCTATGGATGTAAAAACCTCCTTCTGTCATCCTCCAATATTGTTTCAGGTGAGACTACAACCTGCGCTACGTGGGTTGTTGCCGAAATGGCCAACAATTAGGGTTGTGTTGGTTGGTGCAAGTAACGTTGAACCTGGGTCAAGCCCCATCAAGCCAATAAATGGTTTCGTTTCTGTTGGGACGTGGTCCTTAGGGTCAATTTTGGGGAAAAAGCCGATGTTTTGGGGCAGAAAGCCCAAGCTTTTTTTATGTAAAGTGTAAATTCTCCACAAGTTGTGGTCGTGGAGCGCGTAGATAGTAAAGTGTCATAAAGGGTTTTACACTTATTTTATGTAAGTTGTGTCAGCTTTAGAAGATCTACCCATGGTCTGTGGACCATGTGATTGTATAAGTAGGAGAGTCTTAGCGAGTCTAAGGCAGTAGTATATTAGATAGGGATGAAGATGAATGTAATGGGTCAATTGAAGAAAAGAGCAAAGCATCTTAGAGTAGAAGAGAGGCTCTACAGCTGTGTGTACAAAGGCCCTGAGTTCAATCTGAGTCATATGAATCTTACAGATGTGCAACACTGCTAATGGTTTGTTTCTTCGTTATTGCCTCATCTAAGGGTTGCTTTATCATAGAAAAATATTGGGACCCAGGTGGAGGCCTTGGAAATTGCGATGAGATTGCATGAAACACCAATTCAATATTTTTCTTTGGGAGTTCAGCAAATTCACGCAGAGTTGTAGAATCTTTGCTTAGAGTTCCAAAGTCTAAAGAAGGATAGAGCAGCTCAGCCGGAAGTGTCTGAAGAAGTGTAGTGCCTGAAATGTAAGAGCCAGGGCCATGACAAAGATCATTTCCTTGTCTTCACGAATTATGTTGCAGGAGGAGGGCCAATGCCTATGAGGCTGGAAGCTCAAACAGGGCCAAGTACAGGGCCCGTGCTGTGGTGTACTATCTCTCAGGTAGCTCAAAAACACATAACAAACAATTGTCACTTGCTGCAGAAATTTGTGCAGACACTGCAACAACTCTTCTGCAACTTTTGTAAATTTGTAGGTCACAATGAGCGTAACTACTATAGCTATGAGCTAATGATGGATAGAAAGCTTGCATATCAAATGCAGGTAGAAACATGGCCTCTGTATCAAGTCACTGGGGGATCATGCAGAGGATACCAAGGGTGCGGACGAGGCTGAGGAGGAGGAGGAGGACTTGGTAGAGATCGGGGGCAAGTCATTTGCTATAATTGTGGAGTGTCAGGACACTACATGCGAGAGTGTACGAACCCAACATGCCTATCGTGTAAATATTGTACTCAGTTTGATCATGCGATATTCACATTAAGACACTACCTGCAGATGATGAGGGCTAAATCTCACAAAGAGGATCCTAATGTGAATATCCTGTTGCGAAGTGGAATGACGACTAGCGAGGATAAAGGAAAGCATCCTAAAGAAAGTGAGTCAGTATGTAAATATCTTGAAAGGGAGGTTGGGTCTGATCTAGAGCATGCGAAAGAAATGTTCATGGAAGAAAAGAAAAGCTTCATTGAGGCCTCTACCTTAGGAAGTCAGGATAAGCTATCTAAATAAATGGACCCCTTCATGCTCGCTACATTTTTGGAGACCTGTATGAAGCTACTACGTGATACCAAGGCTATGAAAGGATTACAAGAACTGATAAATAAGTGTGTCGGAAAATAAAATGCTCCCAAGGAACCATGCGTACTCAAGAAAATTGGCAAGCATAAGGCAAGAACAGGGTGTGAGATGAGGCTCACTAGGAAAATAGGAGAATATGAGATGGATCAAGTTATTTTGGATCTAAGGTCAGATGCGAATGTTTTACCTAAAAAGACATGGGAGAGAATGGGGAGACCTGCACTGTAGTGATCTCTGATTCAACTGAGGATGGCAAATAAATAGAAGATTATCCCAATGGGAAGATTGCAGGGAGTGCCAATAGATATTGAAGGCATAAGTGCATTAGCTAATTTTGAAGTAATAGAGATTATTGATGACAGAAATCCCTACGCTCCTTGGGATCGATTGGGCTATTGAAATGAATGGGGTAATCAATTTGAAGAAGTGGACGATGTCATTTGAAAGGAAATCACTCCCCGTAGTAGTACCTTTGGACCCTGCAAAAGGACCGCGCTATACTGAACTCGTTCGCGATTATGAAAGTGATGATGATTTGGACCAGATCTACAAAATAACAGCACGAGACCAGGATTGGGTTAATTTGACAGTTGATGGGTGTATTGCATGGGACCATGAAAGTTCTTGCACATCAAATTCAGATGAGGATTTGGAACAATGGCATAATCAATTGCACGAAGTATCTACACTGTGCTATATCATGATGACTAAATTGTTGTGATGTGTATCGTCATAGGTAAGAAATTTGCCTTATTATGATGGTTTAACTAACATAGATAAATTTTTTAATTTATTTGAAAGCGAAATGTGAGATAAGCATTGCTTGCAAGCTCCGCAAGATGGTGGGGTATGCACAAGGAAAATTTTGATGGATGGCGCGAGTATAGAAAAATGATGAGGTTGTTGTTTGGTCACCCAAAAGTTTGGTTAATATAGAAATATGATGGAAGGAGCGATCCGCACAATCATTTGGAAAAATGGACTGAGGTTTATGGAGCAGAGCCACAACCTGAGTGGGTACATCTATTCTATCATACTTTGGATGTAATACTAATGAATTGGTACTCTGCCACGACACTGAAGAGTGGGATGTTTTAAGACATGTATTTTTTATGGCATTCAGCTTTGAGGATGGATTCAAATGTATTGATGAGGCGTTCCAGGAGGTCAAGGCAATGATCTTCAAAATACCACATCATCCTTTGGATTTGACTCAGCCAGATTGGACCACCCACCCGCGCCATGCGCTAGAGTGCTACAATGTGACCATTGAAGAAGAAGAGGAGGATCCACGAAACATTAATATCCCAAAGGCCGAAGGTAAACTCAAAGTGGAGGGACCAAAAATATAGAATCTAGATATCACCACGCCACTAAATACTAGACAGGTAACATTGGCACAGAAGTGGAGCCAAATTTTGCGAAGATTGGGGACTACTAGGATGATGCCACAATAGATAAAGTTACTGAGTTTCTCCGCAAGTATCAAGATTTGTTCCCTATGAAGGTTTCAGACTTGAAAGGAATAATAGGGGACTTGGGTGTAATGAAGATTACCTTAAAGCTAGACGTGAAGCCAATTCAGCAAAGGCCCTATTGCCTTAATCCAAAGTATAAATAAAAGGTCTACTTAAAGTTAGACAAGATGCTTGCAGCAGATATTATTGTACCAGTGGAGGAATCTAATTGGGTGAGCCCAACGTTAGTTCAGGAAAAGAAGCAAAAGGATGAAATAAGGATATGCGTTGATCTTAGGAAGCTTAACGATGCTTGCATGCATGATCCTTTTTCGACACCATTCACAGATGAAGTACTAGACAATTGTAGGAGGACAAGAAGCATATTCATTCACTAATGGGTTCTTTGGGTACCATCAGATTAAGATCATGCCAGAAGACAGGAGTAAGACGACCTTCGCGACCGAGTGAGGATGTTTTTAGTGTACTATAATGCCTTTTGGACTTAAGAATGCGTTGACAATCTTCTCACGTATAGTCATCGCGAAGTTTAGAGAGTTCATTCACAAGTTCTTGGAGGTGTACTTTGATGATTGGACAATGTTTGGACCAGTGAAGCGCCATATAGCTAGTTTGCGCTTGATGTTGGATACATGTCGAAGGTATCATATCGTGCTAAACTTGAAAAGTGCTTATTTTGCGTCCCTTTTAGGATCTTGTTGGGTCATGTGGTATGCAGACAAGGATTAATGGTGGACCCTACTAAGATCGCAGTCATAATTAATTTGGAGGTGCCAAGGAGTGTTAAACAGCTGCACACAACGCTGGGTCATACTGGATACTATCGGAAGTTCATCAAGAGTTATGCCCAAATTACCACACCAATGGAAAGGTTGTTAAAGAAGGATGCTACATTTTGTTGGGACGAAGAATGTCAACAGAGTCTGGATATATTAAAGGAGAAAATGGTCATTGTGTCGATCCTAGTCTTCCTTGATTGGTAGAAGGAATTTCACGTGCATGTGGATGCATCATGTATTGCATTGGGAGAAATACTGACACAGGCCAGTGAAGGAGATTTGGATCACCCTATAGCGTTTGCAAGTAGAAAGTTGCCTAAGGCTGAAAATAATTACTCGGCGACCGAGCGCGAAGGTTTGGCTATGGCGTGCGTGCTCCAGAAGTTTAGATATTACATGCTAGGTGGACACTTTAAGATGTATACAGAACATTATGCTTTAAAGTACCAAGTTAACAAGCCTGTGTTGGGGGTGGGGAATATGCAGATGGCTTCTGTTGTTTCAGGAGTATGATTTTTGAGGTAATTGTAAAGCCAGGGTGATTGAATGTAGGGCCGAATCATTTGTCGTTTATTCAAGTAGGAGAGGAGCCTACCAATTTAGAGGAGGGGTTTCCTGACTCGCAGATCTTTGTAGTGCGCATAGAAAATAATCATTTTGTAGACATTATCCACTTCTTGACTACAAGAACGGCTCCAGAAGGATACACTAGTCAACAAAAGAAGGAACCAGTGGTGCGCGCGACAAACTTTTCGGTGGGATTGGATGAAATACTACGACGCTATGTGCTTGAGTTTGAACAAAACAGTGTCCTCGCTAAAGCTCATGGAGGAGCTGAAGGAGGCCATTATGCAGGAAAAGAAACAACGTAGAAGATTTTACGCATTGGGTTGTGGTAGCCAACACTACATAAGGATTCCAAATCGTATTGTAGGGCGTACGATGCATGTAAGAGAATTGACAGGACATGGCAGAGGGATGAGTTGCCTCTAAATCCACAGGTGTCATTCCAGCCATTTGGGAAATGGGATATTGATTTCGTAGGACGAATTCAAGCTCCAGGAAAGAAGATTGGTGTGTGGTATATCATCACCGCGATTGAGTATTTGACGAGGTGCACGGAGGCATAGCCTGTGAGGGACTATACAGGGGCAATAGTGGCGAAGTTCCTATTTGAGTATGTGTTGATCAGGTTCAGTTGTTTGAAGATTTTGATGAGTGATCGCGGTACACATATCCTTAACGAAACAATCAGTGAGTTAATGAAATAATTCCAAGTTTATCATCAGAAAAGTACTCCATATCATCCTCAGGCCAATGGGATGGTTGAAGCATTTAATAAGGTATTGGAGAATGCATTGACAAAGGTTTGCAATGTGCATAAGAAAGATTGGGACGTGCACGTACTAGCGATGTTATGGGCTTATAGAAGTACTTGTAAGAAGCTAACTAGTCAGACACCGTTCAGGGTAGTCTACGGCGTAGAGGTTGTGATGCCTATGGAGTACATTGTGCCTAGTCTACGCATAGCAGCATTCACTGGAATGGTGGGCCATCGAGCCTTAAAGGATAGGCTCACGTAGCTGAAAGAGCTCGAGGAAGATAGATTTTTGGTTGGATTCCATCAGCAGGTGCAAAAGGAGCGAGAAAAGGCATGGCATGATCGACACATCAAATTGTGCACCTTCAAGGTAAATGACTTAGTTTTATTATATGAAATCAAGTTTGACAAGTTTCCACAGAAATTTTAGATGCATTGGATGGGGTTGTATGTTATCAAGGAGATTACCGATGGTGGAGTAGTTCAAATTGTGAAATTGAATGGAGATCCATTTTCAAGAAAGGTAAATGGAAGTCGATTGAAGCCATACACCGAGGATCTGGCTAGATGACTACATGACAATAGCATAGTCTTAGCAATCCAGGCAGTTGCAAGGAGGCGTTGGACTAAACTACACTTCCCGGGTTGTAAAGCTGTGCGATAGGGCATCTGAGAGAGACAGGAGGATGTCATAGCATTAGCAGAAGCGTGAAGGGAGCCACATTATAGGAGAAGATACCGTGCAGCGCAACCAGAAAGTGACCATTACCATCATTGTTCATGATTTGACAGTGAAGAGACGGCTAGGAGGAGTCGGGTGTGGGGGGGGATTTAAGAGTGAAATATTTGGAAATCTGCCACCAATCTAGCCTTTATGAACAGATTTTGGGGGGAATGGTCGAATTTGAATTCGAAATCACCTATAAATTACAGGTGGTTGTCCAATGAAAAACACTTTTCATTCTGAGAATTTCTCTATTGTGTTGTCTGTTGTGCATGAACTGTGAGTTCTATGAGGATTTGCTTGCAAGCCCTGTGTTCGATCAATATCCTGAGTCCGACCGCAAGCTTATTAACGAAATCATGTTAGGACTATGTCCCGCAGAAACTACAAGCGCTGGAGGAGTTATTGCCTCTAAGGGAGTTGCCTCTGAGGTTGTGAGTATGGAGGTCCCAGCAACAGTGCCTACAGCGCTTAGGTCACCTAGGTCGAAGCCTACGCCAACAAGAGAGGTCCCAAAAACATGGAAATCCTGTAGAAAAACATGGAAATCTTGTAGTGATACTGAGTATCCTATAGTAGTCCTGTAGTAGTCCTGAGTATCCTATAACACTATCTGAACTCAACTAGATTTGCCTCAAAATTTTTATCTTTTCATTTTAGGATTGAATAATGACCTCCAAGCCTTAAATCCATGGATGGGGAGGATCAAAGACCACTCCAGGCCCATTTGTCCTTCACTCCAAGCACAAATTATAATTTTAGTAGAGTTATGATTTACATGTTACAAATAGAATGTTGATTTGATTCTTCCAAGTAGAATATCATGGTTGGTTCCCACAATTAGCATAGATGTTTACTTCTTACAATTGTAATTAGTCATTATATCTGATGATTCATTCATGCAATTATAATAGTCCTTTCCTTACTGCAATGGTAGTTAGTCTTTGCATTTGATGAAAGATACTTTTCCTTCTACGAATAGGATAATGTCATTAGAGTAGATTATTGTCTCTTCATGCAAGTTTTCTTTGCAAGCTAGTTGAAGGAGTGGTCTCTGTATGCCTTGATCTGATTCAATTACTAAAGGTGACATGAGTAGAGCTTGACCTACTAGGCATATAACATTGTCACCTCTAATTTTGTACAAATCTCAGATTGATAATTAAAGTTGGTAGCCCTAGGAGTCTCAACATTCTTGGTGAGATACTGGGGCTCATCACCTATAAGAGGTGGTTTCTAATTTATTGTTTTCGTGATTGACATCATTTTGATTTAGATTTGTACATGACCATGTTGTTTTGTGCATGGTTTTCTCTATGATTATGATCATGGATTTATTCATTTGTGGTGTTATTTCAGAAAATGAAAGAGGTTTTTGTTGCTAAAATCCTCTTATACAAAAGCCTCTCTCAGTTTTCTCACAGCTATTATGATTTGGGAGATGCTAATGATTATTTAAAGGCATGTTTTCCAGAAATTTCTTGTTTCGGTCACCTTTTTGTAGAGAATGTTGTGGATAATCAGGAATGAATTGTGGTAAATGGGAGGAGGTTTTTTTCCTCGGATTCTAATATACAAAAATCTCTCTCAGTTTTGTAACCGAGGTTATCGTTTGAGAGATTTAGATGAATCTTTGTAGGCATGTTTTCCCGAATTTTCATGTTTTTAGTCAGTATTTTCAAATGCGATTTCTGAGCAGGTGGAAATGAATTTGAAAAACCTGAAAGAGATTTTGTTGCCAACAACATCATTTACGAAAACCTTTATCAATTTTCTAACATCTATTATGGTTTGGGAGAAACAAAGGTATTACAAGACCCTATTTTTCCGAATTTCGGGAGGAAAAAAACTCAAAGACAGTTAGTGACTTGGAGGCCACCTCATCAAATATGAGTTGCAATAAAAATTGAATTTCTCTTCTTTATCAACAGAAATCCTCAAGGATAGTACTAGAACTCTTCAAATAGTTTTACTTACCTTTATTTGTGTTCTATTTTTGTAATACAATTTTCAGATATTTGTAATAGCTCTTGATATTTTTATCAAGATATTTTGTGAGGAAATTGTATAAATACTTCATCAATTGAAGTAATATGGGTGGGATTTTGATGCCAAGACTCTTCACTTTGTAATAGATTCTATTATAGGATTTCTAATGAACGCCTTCCAGCTTTAGTTTGACATAATTTTTTGTTTTCTAGTATGTCTTTCTAGCGTTTCATTTCTTATTTCTACACATGTTCAAAGCATTTATATGAAAGTCTGGGTAAGTGTAGATTAAGTATTAATCTCTCTAAAATCCCCTATAAAATGATAACCTTTAAAAATATATTAGCTTATTGGACTATATGTCTGAAATAGCTCCTCTTAGAATTGGTTTTAGTTTGGCCTTTAGTTGCCTTTGAATATATTTTGTTGGGCTATAGAAATCTTCTACACGCATCCAAATTTCCCTAATTGTTAAGAAGTTTGTTTGACTGCTTAATTATTAGGAATCTCCTTACATTCTTTTATCATAATCCTTGAAAAGCTAATTCATTATGTCAGGATGGAAGCTGACACATTCTGAAGGGACTGTGTGAGAGAGGCCTTTAATCATGGATAGGGATTGTCATTGATCGCCAACCACCCCCAATTAAAACCATAAATCTGGCCATTGTGCTTCAAAGGCTATTGTTCAGTGACAGGTGAACAACATTAAATAAAGCCTCCTAACACCTGAGGGAGCCCCCTCTGGTTTAAGGGCCAGCTTGAACCTAAAGACTGGTTGAGTTGGTTTCCTGGCATAGTTTTTGCAGCCAAGGATTGCTTATGGGAAACAGGTAGAACATTTGGTGCCGTTGCCAGGGAGCGAAGTAACGAAGATATCTTTCTCCAGGGAATGACAAAGATTAGATCTATTCCTTGTTGGTGAACAAGGAGTATACATTTAGTATTGGTTGCATTTATTTCACCTGATGACTCGACTTTGTCATATGGCGCTTCCATTGGGTAACCGATCGCACTTTTTCAAAATTTCAGCTGCATTTATTGCTATGCAAGGTTCATTGATACTTGTAATCAACAGTTTATGTCTCTCCCTCTCAGCCATGGTCAAAAATCTAAAATGTCTAAAGAGGATGCAGATTTTAAAGTACACCTATGAGTATAAGCTTCCCATGGGATTTCATGTTCATATTGTATATATTCTTTAGATTTTTAGCTATTGGCAACATGGATTATCATTAAAGCGACTCTGCACTTGGTTACATTGGAAAGAAGACTACACCTAACAATGTAAAGTTTTTCAGTTCAGTTAGATAGAGGTGTGGGGATTGAATAGATATTCTGAGTTTCAGTATGTAGTAGATCAATGTATTCATTGTTATGAGTGATGTGAATTGAAGAGTATATGATAGATCAACTTATATTTCCAGTCTCTAGAAATTTTCAATTTTCAGATTTCGGTATGAAAGTGTAGAAATTTTGAATAATTTAACACATATTCAACAGAGATTATCCTGATCATGTACTATTGCGGAAAACATACACAATACATAAGCTCCTCTACGTTGATCATCAATATAGCAGCATCAATAACAATAAAACATCAAGAGCATTCACACATTAACACAGTATGTATCCCGGGGAAAGCATCTCGCTAAAAACCCCAACTATCTGTATATTAATGATTGAGTCATGTAACATTACAAAGTACAATGCTTATCACAAGCAATCCAGTACCAGCTCCACCTGTTACACACAATACAGCTCAGATCTGAATCAATCACTGGCTCAAATCTCTTCCGCTGCTTGCCTGCCTCCGCTGCTCAATACCTGCACAAGAACCGGTGATGATTCCAAGGCAGCCACGTCTTTCCTTGGCTAAATCACGTGAGAACAAGCTACAATGTGGGCAAACTCATTGGCATACTCAATCCCCTGATTTGTGCAAGATCTGGTGCACAACTATAGTCACAACTGATAGCAATCTGATTCTCTAACACCTGTCCCTGCTGAACTGAACATGCACTGACATGCAACTGAGTTAACTGATGTATTCATTAGTTGTATTATGAGTTAATAACTTGTGAATTAATTAATAACTAATTCACCCAACTCATCTCTAGTCTATTCGCCAGTTAGACTAAATACAACCAGTTTAACAAAGCTAAACTGAACACAACTCCATCAACTGCACCTCCAGTCCACTAAACTCAACTCACTTGAGTTCTAACTGAAGTCATGCATGCAAATATTCAACTAACCCATAAGAACCACGTATTTCCTTCATGCAATTGCATGTGCCACATCCGTAGCTCGAACTGAAGTGCTCCAAGAGAATAGGACAAAGTTTATAGTCCAAATATTATTGTGAGATAATAATATTTGACTTTTCTATTTTTGACAGCCAGTCTAAAAATAGACTTGATCACTCACACTGTGATCACTCACACTTTCATCAAAAATAGAAGTCCATCTATTTTCTCAACTTGATCAATCATCCATAAACAGCAACCTGCAATCCATAGACATGATCCATATGTCTAAAAATAGACATAGTCTAAAAATAGACTTGCGCCAAAAATAGCCTGCGGGCCCACTTAGTGAAGGCGACTCTTTTCACTAAGCTCCATCATCTTGTTGCAATCTCAACAGAAAGAGTATCCGAATTAGTGTAGGCATATGGTTGCATTTTACAGTTGTAGGTTGCAGTGTGTAGTAGCAGAGTATTCAAATGACAACCCTAATCCATGGGGATTAGTTATATTTCTACATAATATGGAAAATCAGTGGTTGATGGTTTTATGGTGGTTGATGGTTTTATGGTATGACTCCATGCCCAACACTAAATGCAACTGGTCTACTAGTTCTCTGCATCCCACAGGGGGAAGCAATCCCCATTGGAGCCGAAGTTGTAACATGATTAGTTTTGATAATTTAAATTTTCTGATATAATAGGTTTTAGTAGTTTAGAAATAATAAATGGGTCTGCAAGAGTAAATGTTCCTTAAAATGTAAATTTAAGTTTCATTCGCTGGTTGATTTAGTAATCATGCATTTAAACATGATTAAATGATGTAATAAAGTAAATTCAAACATGGTTTACAAACAGATGAGAATGGATTTTCAAAAACTGAAAGAGATTTTTGTTGCTAAAATCCTCTTATATAAAAACCTCTCTCAGTTTTCTCACAGCTGTTATGATTTGGGAGATGCTAATGATTCTTTAAAGGCATATTTTCCAGAAATTTCCTATTTTAGTCACCTTTGTGCAGAGCATAACGTGGATAATAAGAAATGACTTGTGGTAAATGGGAGGAGGTTTTTGTTCCTCAGATTCTAATATACAAAAACCTCTCTCAGTTTTGTAATAGAGGATATGGCTTGGGAGATTCAAATGAATATTTTCAGGCATGTTTTCCCGAATTTTCTTGTTTTTAGTCAGTATTTCAAATGCGGTTTCAGAGCAGGACGAAATGAATTTGCAAAAATCAAAAGATATTTTGTTGCCAACATCATCATTTATAAAAAACTTTATCAGTTGTCTAACTTTTGTTATGGTTTTGGAGAAAAAAAGGTATTACAAGATCCTATTTTTCAAAATTGCGGGAGGAAAAGCTCAAAGAGAGTTAGTGACTTGGAGGCCACCTCATCAAATATGAGTTCCAATAAAATTTGAATTTCTCTTCTTTATCAACAGAAATTCTCAAGGATAGTACTTGAACTCTTCAAATAGTTTTACTTACCTTTATTTGTGTTCTATTTTTGTAATATAGTTTTCAGATATTTGTAATAGCTCTTGATATTTTTATCAAGATATTTTGTGAGTAAATTGTATAAATAATCCATCAATTGAAGTAATATGGGAGGAATTTTGATGCCAAGACTCTTCACTTTGTAATAGATTCTATTATATTATTTATAATGAAAGTCTCCCAGCTCTAGTTTGACACAATTTTGTGTTTTCTAATATGTCTTTCTAGTGTTTCATTTCTTATTTCTACACATGTTCAAAGCATTTATATGAATGTTTGGGTAAGTGTAGATTAAGTCTTAATCTCTCTAAAATCCACTGTAAAATGATAACCTTTAAAAAGATATTAGCTTATTGGACTATTTGTCTGAAATATCTCCTCTTAGAATTGGTTTCAGTTTGGCCTTTAGTTGCCTTTGAATATATTTTGTTGGGTTGTATAAATCTTCTACATGCATCCAAGTTTCCCTAGTTGTTAAGAATTTTTTCTGACTACTTAATTATTAGGAATCTCGTTACATTATTCTATCATAATCCTTGAAAAGCTAAGTCATTCTGTCAAGCTAGAAGCTGGCATGTTCTGAAGGGACCTTATGAGAGAGGCCTTTAATCATGGATAGAGATTGTCATTGACCGCCAACCACCCCCAATTAAAACCATAAATCTGGTCATTGTGCTTCAAAGGTTGTTATTGAGTGACAGGTGAACAATGTTAAACAAAGCCTCGTAACACCCGAGGGAGCCCCCTTTGGTTCAAGGTCCAGCTTGAACCTAAAGGCTTGTTGATTTGGTTTCTGGTGTAGCTTTTGGAGCCAAGGACTACCAACAGGAAACAGGTACAACATTTGGTGTCATTGTCGAGGAGCAAAGTAATGAAGATATCTTTCTTTGGGGAACGATAAAGATTAGATCTATTCCTTGTTGGTGAACAAGGAGGACGCATATAGTATTGGTTGCATTTATTTCACCTAACGACTCCACTTTGTCATATGGTGATTCCACTGGGTAACCGATCCCACTGTTTTGAAATTTCAGCTACCTTTACTATATGCAAGGTTCATTGATACTTGTAATCAACAGTGTATGTCTCTCCCTCTCAGCCATGGTCAGAAATCTAAAATGTCTACAAAGGATGCGAATTTTAAAGTACACTTGCGAGTATAAGTTTCCCATGGGATTTCATGTTCATATTGTATATATTCTTCATATTTGTAGCTACTGGCAATGTGGTTTATCAATAAATCCACTCCGCACTTGGTTACATTAGAGAGTAGATTACACCTAACAATGTAAATTTTTTCAGTTCAGTTAGATAGAGGTGTGGGGAGTGAATAGATATTCTGAGTTTCAGTATGAAGTATATCAGCGTGTTCATTGTTTATGAGTGGTGTGATTTGAAGAGTATATGATATATCAGCTTATATTTTCAGTCTCTAGAAATTTTCAATTTTTAGATTTGAGTTCCAAATTAGAGTAGGCATATGGTTGAATTTTATAGTTGTAAGTTATAGTGTGCAGTAGCAGAGTATTCAAATGATAACAATGATCCATGGGGATTGGTTATATTTCTGCATAAGATGGAAAATCAGTGGTTGATGGTTTTATGCTATGACTCCATGCCCAACACTAAAGGCAACTAGTCTACTAGTTCTCTACATCCCATAGGGGGAAGCAGTCCCCATTGGAGTCGATGTTGTAACATGATTAGTTTTGATAATTTAAATTTTCTGATATAATAGGTTTTACTAGTTTAGAAATAATAAATGGGTCTACAAGAATAAATGTGCCCTCAAAATGTAAATTTAAGTTTCATTAGCTGGTTGATTTTGTTAATCATGCATTTAAACATGATTAAATGATGTAATAAAGTAAATTCAAACATGGTTTACAAACATATGAGAATGGATTTTCAAAAACTGAAAGAGGTTTTTGTTTCTAAAATCCTCTTATATAAAAACCTCTCTCAGTTTTCTCATAGCTATTATGATCTAGGATATGCTAATGATTCTTTAAAGGCATATTTTCTAGAAATTTCCTATTTTAGTCACCTTTTTGCAGAGCATATTGTGGATAATAAGAAATGAATTGTGGTAAACGGGAGGAGGTTTTTGTTCCTTAGATTCTAATATACAAAAATCTCTCAAAGGTTATGGTTTGGGAGTGTTGGGAAATTTGATTGCTTAAATTGCTTTCATTAAATTATCAACTAGGGAAACGCGTAAGCTTGTGATGATGCTAGCAAAATATATGCAGGAGTAGGCAACTAACTCTATGTCTAACTAAATGATTTATGATTCAAGATAATATGCAAGGGAAGAGGCTCCTAATTGAGGAGGTCCTGGTTGTCCTTCCCTACAGTATTATAGATTGAAAAGAAATCATTGATTACAGAAACTAGAAACTTGAACTAAAGACAAGAGAATGAATTTAATTGTTGTTCAGATTCAAGTAGAGAGAGAAACTAACTTAGTCCCTTGATTGTACCCTCATATACTGATCCAAACTAAACTAAGATTCATTCATAAGCATAAGAAATGAAATAACTTGAAACTTAAAAGTAAAAGAATGAATTTCAACTATCATGCAAATCAAATAGAGGGAGAGTCTAACTTAGACCCTTGGTTGTTCCCTCATATGCTGATAAGATTTTAATTTAAAACTCATTATCAATCACAAACAAATCCTCAAACATCTAAGCAATGAAATAAGATCTATTATGAAATAAAATTTTCCTTTGATCTTTTTAGAGTGAGCTCAATTCTCCTAAGAACAAAATGACAAGCTATTCCATATACTACATTAAGACAATTTATATCTAAGACATTTGGAATTTCTAGATTTTATTTTTATCATTTCTTGTTGCTATTTTCAACACTCCCTCTCAACAAGAAAAGAATTCAACTTGATCCCGATCGTGAACCTTTGAAATATTATGCATGCAACACTTCTCTCTAGTGTTGTTGCTCCAGCAACTCTAGAGAAAAAAAAAAAAAAAAAAAAAACGTCCAACCTGAATCAGTATGATGCATCTATCATTAAAGTCTCTGACTGTTATTGCCTCTGTCAACTGAAAACTTTGTGCTTCTGTTGATTCTGCCTTTCTGCACTGTTGTCATGTTAGGTCCCTATAATATTAGTGATTCCCCTAATAATATTGTCATTGTATCCATTATTATTATTGTTGTGCCCCTATTGTCCCCATATTGTTATTATTGTGCCCCATAGAATCCCTCTATTGTTATTTTTGTGCCTTTATATTA
>APFE030889062.1:0-14401 GCA_000404065.3 Pinus taeda | reverse complement strand
GTAAATTTACTTAAATTTTTAACATTACCATGAAATGACTCGGGATGTTTGAGAGTGGTTCCGGCCTCATTGGATTTCATATGGAGAAAGTAGAATTTCAGATTTCATTCAAAATCCAGCAGACTTATCAGTTTTTTAAGATTTCAGGATTGAGGGATTGCAATGTTTCCATTGAATTTTGTCATGTATTAGGGTATGGAACTCCTATTTAATCAAGAGCACCAATCCCTCTATGTACCTTGATGTTAGTGACATCGGTTGTCGAACTCCTTCGGGATTCACTCCCAAACCGGGAGCTTCCGAAAATGTCGCTCCCGCTCCCAAGTAACACTGAGCGGGATGATGTTGGCAACTCTAGCAGTAAACAATAGTACTGGCCACGAATTTTTGTTGTAGAGGCTATTTCTAGCTTCCTTGGTTATGTGTTTTTGTTTTGATCTTTATATCATCATCGTGTATGTATTGGACAGTGCACTAGGTGCCATTTTAATATAATGGATATATTCATGAGCCTACTTTGATCATATGTTGTCTTCTATCTATATTCTAATGTTGTGTGTTAAACATGAATGAAAATCTTTAAAATTATTTGTTTTTATAAAAAATAAATATTTAATGTATTTTTTGCAATGACCGAGTCATTGAAATCGAGCCGGCCGAGTCGATACCGAGTCGGAGTCAGAGTCGGAGTCGACCCTCGACCGACTCGGATGCCAAGTCGAAGTTTTAAAACATTGTTATTTATAGTCTTTTGGAGGGTCGCATCGGCCTCTACAGGGTTGACTTATTCTAGACAGGGCCAATTTAATGCTTGGAGGTTTCATTGACACTATGAACTCAAAAATTAAATTATTTACATGTTATATCTTGCCCAAATGGGTCATTTACACAATGACATCGTCCTTGACTCATGACAAAAACCTAGAAGCACTCAATAGGTGCTTTGACCTATTGACGAATATCTTTGACCATGAAACCCATGCATAGTAAATATTTTACTTTTCTTCTTTTGAAGAATACATAAGAATTATATAATGACATGAGTACAAAGACTGACAAATATGAAGACCAAATGCAATGACTAGTCCAAATGAATTTTAGGTTATATGAGAGTGAGTGAGTGCCCTAGCAATAGATGCACCATTGCAATAAACATGTTAAAGGCAAAATAATGTGCAACACAAAGAAGATGTTAAATTCAAAATAATGTGCAACCCAAATAGTAAAGGAAGAACCATATGACCAACGAAAGGTCCAAGAAAGACAACATTCAAACAAGTCACATTTTCAATAACTATCTCATACGATTAGAAGTGCCATTAACCTGTGACAATTTTTATTAAAACATAAATCTTCCCCAATATCAACATTGCAGCAAGGGCTAAGGAGGGACAAAATCATCACACTTAGCCTCTTCTCATTGGTAAAGACTTGTCTTTAAAGAGGCCATTTCCAACAATAACAACACTAGCTACTCAACATGAAACCCAAAATATCCAAGAGAAAATATTCAAACAGCAAGAAACATTTTCAATAACCATCTCATAGGAATTAAAGAGCCATTAACATGCGCCCTCTCTTATCCTTTGTCTCCATAGTTATTTCTATTATTTTTTGAGGGGGTAAGCATATTGTTACTAAATGCGAAGGCTAGAAGGACGTTGAGGGGTGTACTGGTTGGCAGACATGTTTTGATTACACACAAATTATTATCAACAATATTCTACTTTTTTGTTCTAGAAATCCTTGGGAAATTCACAAAGTGATGGATATTTTAAACCTATATTGTTTGATTCGAGGATGGAGGTGAACGGACATAAGTCAAAACTTATGTTTTTTCTCCGGATGACAATTTTTTGGCTAGGCTAGAGGTCGCAGTACCCTATGCTCAAGGAAATCCAGAAGAAGGGATAAGATACCTTGGCTTTAATATCTAACCAAAAAACTATAAGAAAGCTAATTAGCACTAGTTGGTTGGTCAAGTTGGAAAAAGGATTCATTTTTGGTGCAATAAGTGGTTGTCCAGAGTAGGTAGGTTGGTATTGATCAAATCATTTCTAGAAGCTCTGCCAATTTATTAGCACCTCCTAATGTAAATACCAAAAGGCATCTTAGAAAAGATAAGGAAATTATGTTTCAATTATATTTGGAGAGGTAGTGGGGAGTATAGAGGGTTGCATTTGGCCAATAGAAAAGGATTGGCCTTTAAAAAGGATGGGGAGGATGGGGCCTAAAGAATGCCCATCTTTTTGGATAGTGATTTATAGCTCAATCCTTTGGAATTTCATTTTTAAGTCCAGTTTGTGGAGAGAGATCCTCAACAAATATATTGCCCCTGACTCGATGATTGATTAGGTACAACAGGTGTTACCCACCAAAATGGATAAACCCCATAGGGGGGAACTTTTCCCCACCAACAGCCCTACACATTGTTCATTAACGATGATATGCCAATTTTCTCCACCATCTACACCGGTCATACGCCTCTTGCCATCCGACATTCCTCTTGAGTAAAGGTGGCCTACCACTCACTAAATACTTTGACCATTTTGCAATCAAGTACTTTTACTTAATATTTTGGGCATTTTTCCACAAATAAAGGGGTGATAAGGATAATTGACCAATCTTGACTGTAAACTTGTCCTCTCACCTTACCAGGGGGTTATAGTCCAATGAGACCTCTAAGGCCTTAGGATCATGGGAGGGGCATTATTGGGGAAACTTGGATTGAAGTAGTGTGTTCATTACCCTTTCCATATTAACACCTTCCATATCACATCATTTTTTTGATATCATCTCCACCCTTCGGATTAACTATCATAGGTTCATTGGGATTTGGCACTCCAATATCCACATCCTTGAGTTTGACCTCCTTGAAGGTTGATGCAGCTAAAAGAATGAAAAATCATAAGATGTTCATGCAACTAAAAGAATGAAAAATCATAAGATGGCCACAATAAAAGAAAAATAAAAGTTAAAATGCAAAAGATTGTCAAGACAAAAGTTAGCATGTGGGAAAAAGCCTAACATGAGTTCTAACCTCCTCATTAGCCATCACCCGGTTCTTGAGAAATTGATGTTCCATCTCGTCATAAGGAACTCTTGGATGTCCCAACCCGATGAGCGAGAAGTTGACTCATCTTAAGGGGTAAAATAAATGCTATATCGTAAAAAGCAAGCCTTGATCATTGAGCTATACACCATTAAAAAGCATTATAAAAAAAGGTGCACTAAAGGGGTGGAAAAAGCAAGTAGAGAGGTGTAACCCATGCCTCCGTGATTGCTCCCTCCATTACATTTATACACTCGAGATGTGGACCTCTCAGTAGTTGGTCCCTTAACCATGGTGCTTGGAAATTAAGTCTTTCCCCTCCATTGCCACCTATTCTCACTGACACATATGGATTGAAGGGTTGACCTTGGCAATGCCACATCCAAGCACCTAATAAGGTTGATCACTTAACCACCCCTACAAAGGTAGGAAACACTTTTAGGAGGACTTTGTCTAGTTAATTATATATTTGAAGGTGATCGTGATTTGATGTATTATTATGCCCTTAACACTTAAGTATGGTAGACCTAGATGCATCTATGGTTGTGGTCTCTACTGAATAGTTGCTTTCACTTGAGTCTAAGATGGTTTTTCCAGGTGGTTCCAAAGCAATTGAGGCCTTTGATGGCACATACTCCACATGATGCCCAAGCCATAATACACTTCCGAAGAGTACGATGATCTTATGAATGCAGTGTTGTCCTTATTTAGGAGAGCATTGGGCTCTTAGATCATTTTGGCAGTTGATGGACACCCCGAAGCACCCTCAGATGCCAGAACATTGAGCTTCTCTTGCTTAAGGATTATTGATGATGTACCAGTGCACCCATCATGCCCCCAATTTGGCCTTGACACTACTTGATGGGCACACATTGATCGAAACTCAAAATGAGGATTGTTGTCCCCCTGGAAGATTGAGGAGGGATTGTTGCACCTAATGGAACCCCAACGCTAGAGAGAGAGTACACTATGTTGTCTACTTAGCACCAATAGCGATGACACAGGGCACCCACAACTGGCTATTGGACACATGGAGATGCTTTGAGGCTTGATTTGAGGACCCTTCCTCAAATTGAGGTTAATCATGATGCTTGGAGACTCTTTAGCCCTTCCAATGACCTTTTGGAGCATCTTGAACCCTAAAAGGGCACAATTTCATGCTTTCTAGAGGCTTACAACTCACACATGTGGGCATTTATTGGCATATTTTATTGTTGAGCTACTTTGTTGGCTTGTAACAGAATTTTACTTTGTGTCCGCTCAAATTAAACTTGTATTAGAGTTGATAGACGTCATATAAAAAGAGAATCACCTCTTTTCATGTTAGGTCACTATAATACTAATGTAGCCCCTTCATTGTTATTATTAGTGTAGCCCCCTATTGTTTAATGATGTGCCCATGTAGCCCCATATTGTTATTGTTGTGCCCCATAGAAGCCGACTATTGTTATTGTTGTGTCCTTACATTATTATTGTTATGTAGGTTCTAATTATATTGTGCCCACTCCTATATATACCAAGGAGGTCTAGTCATTTGTATAATCCAAAAATTGTTCATTTATGTGTTGTAAAGGAGGTTGCCCCCTTGAAGATGCTAATTTTCAAGTCATTGAACTATCTTTTCTTCTATTTTGTAATATGGTTGCATAACATTTGGTATCAGAGCAATTTATAGTTCCTCCATTTGCAACCATCACTTGACACTCTGGTGTTGGATATAGAAAGCAATTTAATTCCTTGGCTATATTACAATGAATAAAATTATGGTACTACCTGAATCAATCAACACTATTACCTTTTTCTTCTTTATATATCCTTTTATCTTGAGAGTTTGAGCAGTGGTAATTATTGCCAATGCATTACAAGAAATGGTCGGATTCATTTCTTCTTCTCTGGGGTTGGTTCTTGGTGTATATCCTCTTCTTTTGATGTTTCTTGTTCCTTTTCTTCCTCCTCTTCTCAGTCTTATGTAAAATAATTTCTTCTCAACACACTTCTGACCTTTAGTGCATTTGCTATTACAATTGTGACAAAACCCTTTTGCTCTTTCTTCCTCCAATTGTTGTGGTGTCAACCTTGTAGGTTGTGGAAGGCTAGGGGCAACAACACTTTTATATTTATAGTTGTGAGTGGTAGACTTCCTTGTTGCCATAATTTTGCTTTCAATTTTTCTTGCCACCCTAAATGCCTTCTCTAATGAATCAAGTGAACCGCATGTTGGATGTTATCCTTTAAAGTCCCTATGAAGGCATCAATCCTATGCTCCTCTGGAATATCAATTACTCTAATTATCTCATCCATTTAAAGTCAGTGCAGTTGCTACTGCATTTATGGAAACAATTCAAAAGCTACATGGGAACTCAAAGATCATTGTAAGTGACACAAATCCCATTTTCACTGGTAATTTTTGGACCTAATTATTTTTTTGTATTGGTACTCAATTAGCTCATAGCTCATCTTATCATCCTCAATCTGATGGGCAAACTGAGATAGTGAACAAATGTTTAGAAGGATATCTTCGTTGCTTTGTATCTTTGTATCTGATAAAGAAACACAATGGGTCAAGTGGTTACCTCTATGTGAATGGTGGTATAACACTTCCTTCCATACTACAGCAAAAATGACCCATTTGTGGCACTTTATGGATATCATCAACCATCCATCACATCATCTTTAAGGGAAATTCTAAGGTTCAAGCAATGGAAGATCACATCGAGCATCAACAAGAAGTTCTACAACTCTTAAATGATAACCTCACTCTGGCGCGGAATTGAATGAAACAACAGGCCAATCAACACAGCAGTGAAAGAAGTTTTGATGTAGGCGACTGGGAATTTTTATGGCTACAACCATACAAGCAAATGTCCCTCAAGTAAGCTAAAAAGGATAGTAAATTATCAAAGTACTATGGTCCTTACAAGGTGTTGCAAAAGATTGGTACTATGGTATACAAATTTGAGTTGCCTATATCATCCCGAGTACACCTAGTTTTTTGTGTTTCACACTTAAAGAAAGTTATCAGTGACAAGCTCCCAGTTCAAACAGTATTGCCAAAACTTGAAGAAGGAAAAATCATATTGGAGCCTGAAGCAGTCATGGAAAATAGAATGCGACAGCAACGAAATCAATCAATTTCAGAGCATCTCATTAAGTGGAAGAACTTACCCACTGAAGATTCCACATGAGAGGATTCCCTACTTACCCAAGTAGGACTAAGATGTCTTTCAATGATCAAAACCTTGAAAACTTTACCTTTCTATAATGTCCCTTCCTAAATATTTTGCTAAGAAAATCACAATTTTGTCATTTTTGTCAATTTTGGGCCTAAAGCAATTTTGGAGGAAAGCACTTAGGGCAAGGGACTCGAAATTATTCTCTTAGTGGGATGTGGGGGTCACTTTTCCATGAAATATGCACTCCCTTGTTGGAGAAATTCGTATGGCTTAGGAAGGAGTTCGAATTGCCTAGTGAAGGGGTCCACATGAAGGAAGGGAGCCGCAATTATAAATAGGAGGAAGGCAGCATCATTTAGGGCTTTTGATCATTTGAGAAATTTTATTGTTGCTCAAGTTGTTCAGCTGAGTCACAAAGTGTTGTTGACCACCAGAGTTTCCCAAGGAGGAAACTCACCCTTTCTTCGGTGGACTACGAGTGCCACCCTAGGAAGTCATCACCATTATCTTGTGGAGGCAGGGAGAGGCATAGAAAAGGTGCCACAAATTTTCTAAACTTAGCTGGGACGCAGAACTAGAAGATACACAGTCCCTTGAAGAGTTGTGTCGAGAATTAGAAGCCACACAATTTGTTGGACATTCCTTAAGAGGAGAGAATTACAGGAATAGAAGGAGCCCATTTCATCAATACAAATTTCTCTTGCAGGGCCTACGCAACACTGTCTCAGGCCTGCATAGTATTTGAGTGGGGTTGTTGTGGGTGGTCTTGGTTGGAGGGATTTGGCGTTGGTTTGTTTTGTGGGAGCTCGAAGGGTGCCTAAAGGAGATTTTGCACTATTTTTGAGGATTGTAAAGACAGAAATTCCTGTAGGTCAGAATTTACTGGCAATGGAGAAGCGCTGGGAATTTGGGGTCAAATTTGGAGCGTCAAAACTAGAGGAAACCCTTTCTAAGTTTTTCTAGGTTTTTGGTGGGGGAGCTTAGATTTAATTTGGCAAAAAAAATTGGGTAGATTTTGAAGGCCAAACAGTGGTTCCAAGTCAACCACTAGTGCAGAATTTCTAGAACCAGCGCAATACCTTTTAGGAGGGGTAAAATTTCTTGTTTCCAGGAAGCATTTCATCACCTCGGATTGTCTATCTTGCTTTGGCAAGGCCAAGTGCACTTGTTCTTACATTGTACCCTCTCAAAGAATTAATAAAATGGTTGGTTTGGAGCATTTCTGGTGTAATTCTTATGGATGTCAAACATTTGTTTGAATTTTTCCGCATGCACTTGTATTTGCTTGAATTTGCTTAATATCACTGTAAAATTTTCCATTAGGAATATTATAGTGGTATCAAAGCATGTTCCTAGCCAACGTGGGGAACAAGAGTAGGTAATGCCACCAAGGTATCAAGGATTGGTTTTCCAAAGGGGTCGTAGTAGAGGCAGAGGCAGGGGTCGAGGTAGAGAAGGAGACCCAGACCTATTCTCGAATACTGAAGTGGAAAATATGAGGTCGGATGGACAACCAAGAAGACAATGAGCAGCCACAGTAAGTGGGCCAAAACCAGGTTTTAGAGGAGTTGTTGAGAACCAACCAGTAGATGTTGAGGCATGAACAACTCATGATGGACATGATGCAACAAGTGATGGGGTTGCAGATGAATGGGAGACCGGAGGGGGAGCTCCATGGTGTGGGAGGTTCCAGTGCAGGAGGGGGCAGGAGGGGGCAGCCATACCTATCAACCCCCACACACACCTCAGCGTGAGGAAGCTAGCCATCCCACTATGCCTCACTTTGCGGATGAACCAAATCCGGAGAGCGAGTCAGACCCGGTTGCAAACTTGGTCAATTTAGTTGCATTCGGCATTGATGAGTATGAGGGGTTGGATTCCCGGATTAAGAGAGTGATGTCCTTTGGGGACGTACATACACCTCAAGGAGAGATGTACCACTGGGGGTGGAGCACACTATAGAGGGTGATTGTCTAACCAGGATCTACAGAAGATAGCTGGGAAGGTCACACTCCCTAACTTCAATGGGTCGAACAAAAGTTCAGCCAAGGCTTGGATTCAAAAGTTAGATACATACTTCCACCTGAACCCCATGCGGGAGACCGATGCTATACGATTTGCTACTCTTCATTTAGAGGGGGATGCCCAAGAGTGGTGGTACCATGGGTTGATCATGTTGGGACCTATCCACATCACTTCTTACATAGAGTTCACCCGGAGGTTGTTGGAGAGATTTGAGATGAAGGACATGGAGTTGCATTTCAGGGAGTTAGCCCAGCTGAGGCAAACCAACAGTACATAGGCCTACATTACATAGTTCCAGAGATTGGCAGTGATGGTGACCGACATCTGGGAGGCTCGATTGATCATGTTGTTTGTGGAGGGGCTTGAGGAGCCACTGTGTGGTTGGGTGAGAGGGCCTACAAGCCCACATCGTTGATGGACATTATTTCCAAGACCCGGGATATGATTGACGTTGTGCCCAAGACGTAGGGACGAAGCCCACTAGACCCATTGCTCCACGGGGGAACCGAGACACTAGACAACGTCAGAGGGATGGAGGACATAGTCAGCTACATGAGACCATGAGGGACCTCAGGAGGAGGAAGTTGTGCTTCACGTGGCAAGAGCCTTGGGCACCAGGACACAAGTGCACCAAGGGCAAGGCCCACTACATTAAGGTGTATTCAGATAGTGAGTCAGAGGAGGAGTTTGAGTTGGGTGCAGAGCAAGGAGATGAGGGGGGACCATTTTCAAGGGAAGCACCACCACCACCACCACCTAGAGGGGGACCGTTTGCTCCAACAAGGGGAGTTCTTGCTTCACTTTGGGAAGTCCCGAATTACTTGACACTTCGGATCATGGGGATTGTGCATGGGTAGCGAGTGTCAGTTCTTGTAGACAATGGGGCAACCCACAATTTTATCGATGCTCGGATGGTGGATCAGAGGGGCATCCACACAGTCATTTGAGGGGTTCTCGATGTTGGTGCCAAGAGACTGGACAATGTAGTGCACAAAGTATGTTCCCAATTTGACTGTGACGATGGGGAACTACTCCATCACTAATCACTTCTTTGTAGTTGACGTTATGGACACCAATGTGGTGATTGGTTTCTAGTGGCTATACTTGTTGGGGAGGGTCACTATTGATTGGAAAAAGCTCGAGATGGAGTTTGCAGGCCCAAATGGGAAGTTGGTAGTGCTTAGAGGGATGCACTCTTATCCAACCCAGACAATTTCCGCTCATAGGATGGAGGCAGATCTATGACATGTGGATATAGAGTAGGCAATGGAGCTTAGGGTTTCAGAGACAAGGGCTCTAACACGACCTGTGCATCCAGGCATACTAGCCCTGTTGGAGAGGCACAGGGGGTTTTTGGGGAGATCCCACCATGCAGACGACTAGACTGTGGGTTCGAGCACACTACTAAGTTGGAGAAGGGGGTGCATGCAGTCATCACTACCCCATATAGGCACCCCAAAGCCTATCGGGATGAGATAGAGAGGGCCATACAGAAGCTGCTGAGATTGGGGCACATCAGGCCTAGTTCGAGTCCCTTCGCTTCTTCCGTGGTGGTGGTGAAGAAGAAGGATGGGACACTCAGCATGTGCATTGACTACAGGGCCCTCAATAGGAAGACATTGAAGAACACATACCCTATCCCGCACATTGATGAGTTGATGGACAAGCTTAGAGGAGCGAGATACTTCTTTAAGATAAATCTGCGCTCGAGGTATCACCATATCCGAGTGAGGGAGTAGGACATCCCTAAGACTACCTTTCGTTGACACTATGGACACTTTGAGTTCTTGGTGATGCCCTTAGGGCTAACCAATGCCTCGTCTACATTCCAGTCTTGTATGAACCATGTGTTTCGTGGGCAGTTGCGGCGCTTTGTCCTTGTCTTCTTTGATGACATAATCATCTATAGCCGAACTTGGGAGAAGCACCTTCAGTACTTGGAGGTAGTACTTTGCATACTAGAGGAACAGCAGTTGTATGCGAAGATGTTCAAATGTGAGTTTGGACTGACAGAGATGTTGTACCTTGGGCATGTGATTGGGGAGGACGAAATGAAGGTACACCAGGAGAAGATTAGGGCCATCTTGGATTGGCCAACACCCAGGAATGTGAATGATTTAAGAGGGTTCTTAGGCAATGCACTTACTACAGGAGGTTTGTGAGAGGATTCTCACATCTTGTAGCACTGCTCACCGATTTGACAAGAAACGGGGCTTTTGAGTGGACGCAAGTGGCACAGGAGGCCTTTCAGCACCTCAAGAAAGTCATGAGCACTTGTCTTGTTTTGGCCTTGCCGAATTTCACATGACCATTTGTATAGGAGTGTGATGCTTCTAGTGAGGGGGTTGGGGCCATGTTGACACAGGGAGGCCATCCTATTGCATTCAAGAGCATAAAACTGCTACCCCATGAGCGACTATACTCTATTGATGACAAAGAGATTTTGGTCATAATGCATGCCTTGGCCAAATTCAGGCAGTCCTTGGTGGGTAATCGGTTCAAGGTGAAAACTAACCACAACAGTATTCAATTTTTCTTAGAGCAGCATACATTGCAGGAGAGGCAGCATAAGTGGGTGAGTAAGCTCCAAGCTTATGATTTCGAGATCGAGTACATTAAGGGCAAGCACAACATAGTAGCAAATGCGCTTTCCTAGAGGTCTGCAATACTATCCTTGATGGATGTTGCTCATGATTGGAAGGCTCAACATTTCGTTGAGTACTCCAAGGATAGATAGGCTTGTGAGATATTGGATGGCACACACAGGGATGACAGGTTCAGGGTGATGGATGATGTGATTTACTACAAGGACAAGATATACTTAGTGTCAAGCTCTCAGCTAAAAGAGAATGTTGACACCTAATCTTCTGGAATGTGAACAGTCATCAAGAAGATGAACTGATCAGTCACATTAATGTATATAACAATAGCTACCTAATGAAATAAACGTATCAGTTTTTCTGGAGTTACTCCTGGCCTGACATGGTATCAGAGCACAGGTCCCAGGTTCCTTTTTTAAGCGTTACTTGTAACTCCTCTGTCCCATACTCTGCCATAACGCATCTGTCAATAGCATCGTTGGTTAACCCCTGACATGGTTAACGACTGACATGGTATGCGCAGCGGAAGCATGGCGAACGTTTGATAAGGCTGCGTTTGATGAGGCTGCGTGTATTGAACGCTGGTATGTGCTCGTATGGTGAAAGCTGAGTTGCATATGCTGGTGTGTTAAACTGTTTTAAGTGTTGAGTTGAATGTATTAATTGCGTTGAACAGTAAATAGCCGGACGCTGGGCAAGCCCACGCATAACAGATTCCTCGCATTTCCACAAGATGCCAAAACCATCCTGGAGTCACAGGCATCTCTCCTCATTTTTCCTACCACTCTCTGTCAGCACCAAGTCTGTCACCCCTCTATCACGCTCTCTCTCTTTGTCGTTGCACTTTTGAGATATAGTCCCGGATTTGAGTTTTTTGTTGTTGTTGCTCTCCATACGTTTATATATGCATCGAGTATCACTTTTGGCATTTTACTTTACCACCTCGCTGCCAACAGTCATATAAGGGAAAGAGCTTGAGCCCTGACTCGCCCTCCGTCTTATGCTCTCTCTGTCTGTGCATGGCTTGCTGCAATCTTTTCAGAGCACCGACGACCACTAATTAGAGCCAGCCGACGATTGGACTTTGCCCATATTATTATTGTGGTCTGTTCTAGAGCGTTTGTCTGGAGAGCGGGGAATCGAACCAAGGAACATGTGGATGGCCACCGCGCCCATCACATTTATTTTGGCGTGGGGATGACCCTTCATTTCCCCACATTTAAGAGCAGGTGATACATTCAAAGATAGTGGGATTTGTTTTCTCTGCATCAAAATCATGAGTATATTTGAAGGTCACGTCGGAGGATGCATTATTGAAACTCTGCTGAGAACCATGGTGAATGTTGCCAAAATTTAATGTTGCGATGGGAACATGAATGGCAACATGAATTTGTTTGATTAAATGACGCAGTTCCTGAAATCTTTTGAAGTTTGAAAAAGAAAACTTTAACCCCTCTTCTACCTGTATTATTCGACTCATATATTGAGGATAGTTTCTGGTGTTAAACTATGACTTTATATTCGTTGGGTGTTCCTCCTTTTTGCCTTCCTTTCTAGCAGAAGTTTTTTTCTTCATAAGAGCAAATTTTTTTTGCCATCAGAAGTATTAGTCTATCAGCAAAAGTATTTTTTTCTATCAACAGAAGTAATTTTTTACAGAATGCATTCAATCATTTCTATCGTAGGAATAGTTCTCACTGGCAAGGAGAACTATCCTAATTGGTCCCGGATGATACAACACACCCTCATCTTCAATGAGTTGTGGAAAGGAGTGTGTGTCGGAGAAGGAGACAGTGACTCAGAAAAGCCTACCTCAATAAAGAGCTTGCCATTTCGGAAAAAAAGAACATCAAAGCTTATGCATTAATCACAGCATCTGTAAATAAAGAGGTGAGTCACCATATTTCATCATATTCAACTGCCTTTGAAGCTTTACAAAAGCTGAAGAACTCTATGACTCACATTCTGCACTTGAACTCGTCCAACTCATGATTAAACTCTTCACTCTTGAACTACAAAATAATGATTCTCTTGCTCTTACATCTGAAATAAAGTCTATAATGCATGATATCAAATCCACTAAGGTTGAGCTGGATATCCCTCTTATTTCTTTTCTCAAAGCACTTTATCCTACTTACTCAAATTATCTTGAGTCTTTGCAAGCTAATGGAAATCTCAAAGATGTAACCTTTGACTCTCTTGTGAAAAAGTTTGCTGAAAGAGAAAAAGCATTTGGAAAGAAGACAACCCCTGAGTCTTCTGAAGAGACTGTATTCCTTGCTCATAAAGAAAAACATCTTGCTCAAGATTCTACAAGAGGAAGAGGTGGATGAAGAGGAAGAGGAAGATATTTCAGAGGCAGGGGGGGCAGACATTCTCAAGGAGAAAAGGCAGATTTGCATTGTATTCACTGCAAAAGAAATGGATCACATGATGCATCCACATGCAAGCTACCATGGGACAAAATTGAGCAGAGAAGAAACCAACAAAAAGGTAAAATTGATGATACAGACAAAGGTAAAGCACCTGAATCTGCTCACTATCTTGAGGCACAATGTAACATTGGAGTAAATGAAGATTTGTTTAATTCTTCACTTGCTTCCTGGAAAAATGGTTGGTTGCTTGATTCAGGAGCAACCTGTCACATGACTCATAGAAAAGATTTTTTTTATTATTTCACTGACAATGTTGATGGAGCAGTATACTTTGCAGATCAGTCAAAAATCAAGTCATCAGGGCTTGGCACAATCAGGCTTAAACTGCCTGGTCTTCCAGACTTTCTTCTGGATCATGTTCTATATCTCCCACAGCTCAAGAGAAACTTGCTATCCTTGGTCCACATCCACCAGCAAGGTACTCCATTCATATGTTTGATGGCAAGCTTGAGGTAAGAAAAGCATTTGACAACTCACTTGTCATGAGGGGAATAGAAGAAGAAAGGCTTTTCAAACTGCAAGGAACATTTGCTCATGCACAACATTTCTCATATATTTCTCATCATGAAGAAGGTATACTTCCATCAAGTTTATTATGGAATGCTATATTTGGACATTTAAACTATGACAGTCTCCACTTATTGAAGGAAAATGGTGTTGCTGGTTTGCCTACAATTCCTAGAAAACTTAAGCAATGTGATGCTTGCATTCTAGGAAAGCATAGCAAACAGTCTTTTCATGATTCACATTCAAGAGCACATAGGAAGCTTGAACCTATTCATTCAGATTTATGTGGTCCAATGCCTGTTTCTTCTGCAAATGGAAATAAATATATCATGACATTTATTGATGACTACACCAGAATGTGTTGGGTTTATTTATTGAAGAACAAATCTGATGCTTTGCAAACATTCAAGAATTTTCATAAATGGATTGAAAATGATGCACAATCTCATATTGGGTCTATTCACACTGGTAATGGAAAACAATACACATCAAATGAATTTGAAAACTATCTTCGCCAACATGGGATCAAACATCAAACAACAATACCTTATAATCCCCAACAGAATGGTGTAGCTGAAAGAATGAATAGGACAATCTTAAATATGGTAC
>APFE030889061.1:41386-55390 GCA_000404065.3 Pinus taeda | reverse complement strand
CCATTTTCATGAAATGCATAGGAAGACAAATAATAGCATAGAATCCATCATTCAGAGTGGAAGAAGTGAAAGAAACGATTAACTCACTCGTGCAGTTCCTTTCCTGTGCATACAGTAGCTTCGACCATCTTTATTCTCTCCATACCAGTAGAAGGTCTGAGTCTCTTCAACATAAATTATTCCTCCGCCATGTTCCTATATGGACCTGCTATCTGTGTCACACCATTCTCTGCCAGGATAAAAGTAGCACTTTCTGCTATCTTCAGTCTTCAAAGGGTTCACTGCAAGATTTTTCTCTGGAAAATAAAAGGATATTCTTTGAGATGTGACATCAAGAAAATCATCTACTGGGGTATGTCTCCTTCCCCTGTGTTTTCCTGCTGGGGAGATAATTTAAGGGTTCTCCCATTGAGACAATTTTTCATGGATGCCTCCCATATAATTTAAGGGTTCTCCCATTGAGATTTCCGCAAATGGATGGGCTCTCAAACACTCTGCCATTAAAAGACAAGCAAATCATTTATATTAAAAATAAGATTATATGAGTCAAAAAAATTTGAACAATATCCCTAAGAATTCGAACAATCAATGTCAAGTTATGCAACGAAAGGCTTGGGCGAAGTATGTGGGATGCCAGAAAATGAATAAAAATACAAGTTGATCAATCAATATAACGTTATTACAAATAAACAAATTATATCACATTCCTACACAAATCAAAAGCATCCTCAAGCAAGCCTAATTATAGGCATTTTTGAGCAAATACCTGAAAAATGTCATGGATTGCTGAACATCTCTCTTAAATTATTTCTTTTTTGGTACTTGTTTCCCAACATCACTTTTTTTGACAGTGAAATTACAGGAATCTGAAAAGGGAGCACATTTGTGTTCAAATCAAAAACTCAGTTTGTCACTTGGAAAATTTGGAATAAGATCATCTTCAATTAAGGCAAGGGAAGCCATGAAAGCAACGATGTTCATTAGTGAAAAAATTAGGGCCTGCTGCAAAATATCAAAATGAGGCAATCCACTATACAAACAAGTAATTGCAATGGGTGAAAGGTTGGGGTCATGAAGAGTGGACTCAATTTTCAGACTCCCCACCTGAGATTCTTTCCCCAGTTCAGCCCACTCTCTCATGTATATGGTAATATATTCTTCCTTGATGGGAGAGCAAAATGAAACCCAGGCAGAGCATGGGGAGGGTGCTCAAGGGACCCATGAGAAAAGACCAGACTAAAATTTTTTCTCAAGCATGAGCATGTGACCAAACCAAAAATAATATTGCAGGACACATTTTATGCAAAGGCCTAAAACTAACATCCAAATTAGAGATTTGAGACATGAAAATTGCAGAGGACTCCAAAATTATCATTGACATTATGAATGGGGTGGCCTTCCCCACTAGCATTAACTTGTCAAGAATTATTACTGAAGATAAATCATTGACCTCAAGACTAAAACAATAAGTTTTATGCAAGTCTATATAACATTTAACTCATAAACCAATGCACTTACTTATAAGGGGGCTGATCTCAGCACAAGAGATTGAGATGAAAAAATCATCTTGCAGTAATAGTCTCATCATTAAGTAATATCTGGCACAATCTAAGCAAGGTTTTCTTGGGAGTTAGGAGAATCCACCAACAACCAAGCAGAAGTGATGACATTTTAATATATTATCAAGGTCTAGAAAATATCTAATCAAGGGGAATTGGCAGAGCAAGTAATTGGAGACTCCTCAATCATAATTAGGAAGAGATGTGAAACCCAAGTTAATCCAGATTGTTAACAGGAGGTTAAGGGATCTCAAACAGTTTTATGTTTATAGAATAAAACCAGGTTTTGAGGGCCTGCGATAGCCTAAATAATACCATAGAAAAGGAGATTGTGAAAATAAGTGTTGGAATGCTAAGTATAAATGGTGGGGGTTCCTATCAAACTCTTACCTCCCATGATATTAAGTTCTACAAACCATAGGATATGAATGCTAATGATATTATGGAAAAATGGTGTGTCACTTTTGAGTTCATCAGATGGGCAGTAAATTTAGCCAGACCTTATCTTTCATTCGTACGTGTGTGGGGGAGGAACGAATGATTAAATGAAATGATGGCTCTGAGCAGTGAAGGTGGGATTTTCTGTTTACTTATGTTTGATATCTGCAGGCACTAAAGGAATGACAACTCAGTTTGATTTTTAGATTTAATATTACTTTCCTCAGTTCAGTAGTCTGGTAAGGTCCAGTGGTTTGGATTTAACCCATCTTTCCAAGTGAATTGGGCCTCCAATATTGGATTCCACCTCAGTGATATGACCTCATTTGATCCAAATGGAACACACTTGTATATGATAATGTAGCCCTAACGTTCAACCTTTAGGTAGACTATGCCCTTAGTGAGCATGTTTTCTTCTAAATCCAAGTCTTACTACGCATTCTAAGGAAGTTGTTACCAACTCAGTTTATCAGGATTTACAGTGTAAAGCTTTATACTTACGTTGCCATAAATGTAATAACTTTTGAGATGGTAGGCATTCATTTTGAAATTTCGGGTCATTTTGAAACCCCTAATATCAGATATAGAAATTTTTCTTTATATTAATTCACCTTACAGTGTGACTACAACCACTATTTAAGAGCATTAAACTGGAGAAGATAAACATAAATTAGATGACAACACTTCATGGCATACGGAAAATATGAACATGGCACATATCAGATGGTATACCTGTTGAGTCTTTGAGCTGCACTCTATGTATGCAGCAGCACCGACCTCTTTCCTCAACTCCTCGCCCTGAAAATAAATAGAGACCTTCATATCTTTTCGTGGAGCATGTAGGGTGTATATGTAGTTTTATTAAGCATGTCCATCATCTAAATTCAAAAGTTGTGCAAGCTAAAATCCCAAACATGGGAACATCTAAGCAACTTCACCTAAACTGGAATTTCCCTTATTATTAACAACCTAACAATCTAATATCGAGAGTAAGTAAAATGAAAAAAACATACTTGTGCAGTTGTTATTGGTGTAGTACCCAGATTGTTGGCCAAATAAAGCTTATCTTCACGAAGATCTGCATTGTGAATAAAATTCACCACTGAATCAGCTTGACAAGTTCAATATATGTCTCATAAAATGCAGAGCAGGCAGCAGAGGTTGGAATGTTTTCAAAAATGTAGAGCAGGCAGCAGAGGTTAGAATGTTTTCAATCTGCTTTTGTAAAATGCTTGAACTGTGAGATGTCATCAGAGAATTCACCAATTTTACAAACATGACATGCTGATTAAATTCTTTCAGTGAGAAGTAATAAGTTAACTGTTCAAGATTATCATACTATTTGATTGAGAGGGCAATAGCAGGAAAAAGGTAAACATGATATAGCTAATTGCTTTATGTTAGTTATTATGGATGGATTTGGAAGTCCTATGAATTTACTTTGGTAATTTCTGTACATTAATATGAACGAATAATTAAATGAAATGATGGCTCTGAGCAGTGAAGGTGGGATTTTCTATTTACTTATGTTTGATATCTGCAGGCACTAAAGGAAGGACAAGTCAGTTTGATTTTTAGATTTAATATTACTTTCCTCAGCTCAGTAATCTGGTAAGGTCCAGTGGTTTGGATTTAACCCTCTTTCCAAGTGAACTGGGCCTCCAATATTGGATTCCACCTCAGTGATATGACCTCATTTGATCCATCAATGGTATGCCTAGAAGTCACCGAATACTTTCATTGGCATAGGGAATTGCCTCAACATGAACGTTATAAAAACAATGGAGGTCATAGGCACTATCTATTATGAAATTCTAGACTTGCTTCAAGATCAGAGGAGCACACGCCATATTGAGGATGTAAAAGTGGCATTTTCTCACTACAGTAGCAAGATGACAAGCCCTATTGAATTTCAACGATACAAGAACACTAACCTATCAAAATTCGTGGCTCATCAAGACAAGAAAATAGAGAAATCATGTATAATTCAATATGATTGATGAATTAGTTTTGCGTCTTGCTAGGAGCTCACATCCTCTGACTTCTCTTCCAAAGATTCTATCGATTCTGTTAGAATAGCAGTTAAAGATAAAGAAATAGGCCAGCAATATAACCAATGGATTTGTTATTGATTGAAAACTTTCTGTTGAGTTTCTTCTTCTTATTATACAGTCTTGTAGATTATGCCCTCCGCAAAATTACTATGATGTATGACCAATCAGTAAGCTCCAAGCCCAACTATGTTTGTCTGGCTCAATTCTAGCATAATTCATGTTTATTTTCGAATTGCTTCTCCATTGCTGAAAAGAGATTCAACACCCATAAAAGTTACTAGTATATAAATTTCAAAATGTCAACCTGACATCTACATCTAAGGTCTTGTGCAGAGGATTCTACCACAACATTTAAAATCTGCCAGAAATAGAGTGTTCAATCAAGGACTTATACAAATGAATATGATATGGTAAATTTTTACAATGGGAAGCTAACTTAAATGTTCAAAATCATACAACAACTCTTACATGAATGTAGATCCAGAAATATCTCTGCAAGCATTCTGTCGACTTAAAACTACAGAAATAAAATTACCAGAAGAGCATAAAAATATGTCCATTTTCATGAAATGCATAGGAAGACAAATAATAGCATAGAATCCATCATTCAGAGCGGAAGAAGTGAAAGAAACGATTAACTCACTCGTGCAGTTCCTTTCCTGTGCATACGGTAGCTTCAACCATCTTTATTCTCTCCATACCAGTAGAAGGTTTGAGTCTCTTCAACATAAATTATTCCTCCGCCATGTGCCTGTATGGACCTGCTGTCTGTGTCACACCATTCTCTGCCAGGATAAAAGTAGTACTTTCTGCTATCTTCAGTCTTCAAAGGGTTCACTGCAAGATTTTTCTCTGGAAAGTAAAAGGATCTTCTTTGAGATGTGACATCAAGAAAATCATCTACTAGGGTATGTCTCCTTCCCCTGTGTTTTCCTGCTGGGGAGATAATTTAAGGGTTCTCCCATTGAGATAATTTTTCATGGATGCCTCCCATATAATTTAAGGGTTCTCCCATTGAGATTTCCGCAAATGGATGGGCTCTCAAACACTCTGCCATTAAAAGAAAAGAAAATCATTTATATTAAAAATAAGATTATATGAGTCAAAAGAATTTGAACAATATACCTAAGAATTCGAACAATCAATGTCAAGTTATGCAACGAAAGGCTTGGACGAAGTATGTGGGATGCCAGAAAATGAATAAAAATACAAGTTGATCAATCAATATAACGTTATTACAAATAAACAAATTATATCACATTCCTACACAAATCAGAAGCATCCTCAAGCAAGCCTAATTATAGGCATTTTTGAGCAAATACCTGAAAAATGTCATGGATTGCTGAACATCTCTATTAAATTATTTCTTTTTTGGTACTTGTTTCCCAACATCACTTTTTTTGACAGTGAAATTACAGGAATCTGAAAAGGGAGCACATTTGTGTTCAGATCAAAAACTCAGTTTGTCACTTGGAAAATTTGGAATAAGATCATCTTCCATTAAGGAAAGGGAAGCCATGAAAGCAACGATGTTCATTAGTGAAAAAATTAGGGCCTGTTGCAAAAGATCAAAATGAGGCAATCCACTATACAAACAAGTAATTGCAATGGGTGAAAGGTTGGGGTCATGAAGAGTGGACTCAATTTTCAGACTCCCCACCTGAGATTCTTTCCCCAGTTCAGCCCACTCTCTCATGTATATGGTAATATATTCTTCCTTGATGGGAGAGAAAAATGAAACCCAGGCAGAGCATGGGGAGGGTGCTCAAGGGACCCATGAGAAAAGACCAGACTAAAATTTGCTCAAGCATGAGCATGTGACCAAACCACAAATAATATTGCAGGACAGATTTTATGCAAAGGCCTAAAATTGACATCCAAATTAGAGATTTGAGACATAAAAATTGCAGAGGACTCCAAAATTATCATTGACATTATGAATGGGGTGGCCTTCCCCACTAGCATTAACTTGTCAAGAATTAATACTGAAGATAAATCATTGACCTCAAACTTAAAACAATAAGTTTTATGCAAGTCTATATAACTTTTAACTCATAAACCAATGCAGTTATAAGGGGGCTGATCTCAGCACAAGAGATTCAGATGAACAAATCATCTTGCAGTAATACTCTCAGCATTAAGTAATATCTTGCACAATCTAAGCAAGATCATTCTCCCCCAATGCTCCTAGTAATTTTCCTTGTTAGCTTTTGATTTTTTGTGCTCACATCAGGTGTTAGTGACACAGTCCCATACTTCATCACTGAAAACTCCTGATTACCATTGATTTCGTTATGCTGCCACTGTTAGAACTCCAAGACCTCAACCAAAGGGTACGCTGTGAATTCCATCTACAATATAACTCTAAGGGCATTTTGAGAAGTACCAAACTAGCTGATTTTTCCAAAAAGAATCTCTCTCACCACGCAGATCAAGGAACTCACAAAGAAACTCTGTGACTACAAACATTGGTTGTCAGCAGCAGAGGCTCAATCTGTGGGCCTTGTAACAGGGCAACATGTGATTAATGAAGAGGAGTACTATAACAACGCCTACCTTAGGTCCTGTGAAACATGCTGCAGTTCTGCAGCACTCATCGAAGAATGAACTCTAAATCATGACACTAGTGGAACGTCAAAGGGGAGAAATGGTATTCGTTATGGACCATTAGGGCATGGATAGCTGAAAAAATAATAATTGAACAAAAACAATCCCAACATGCAACCTTCGATCCACAGAATCCAGTTCATGCAGACTATTTTCACTTTGTTATTTCTTAATGTGTGGTTGGGTTGTACAATTTTGTTCTTATGGGATATACAACACAGGAGTTGCCAACAGTATGGTCACATTTAAAGTCATTTTCAGTTGTAAAGCATACAACCTTTTGTAACCATGCCAAGTTAAGTAAATACATCAGAATTGCAACAACTTACCATGGTACAGTGAGGAAAAAGCTAAAGCAAATAAGAGGTTGAGGAAGTAAAATAGAAAAAAGAAATTAAATCAAAATGCTTTGAAAAGATCAGCTCTGGTTGCCCCATAGTTATGGCTGCTCTGATTTCCACACAGTTATGGCCACAGGCCATGTGACATTCTTGTGAGATGAATGAAATTTATCATGTTAAAAGTACTTAATACCTCATATTTTTTCTATCTCATATCTTAAATTATAATTATAATGCATTAGAAGATAAATAGGCTTCAATAAACCTGCGGATTGCATCCCTGACCTTAGAATCTAATAAATCAATTTCTTAGAACATAAAGATTAAACGTTCTAATCAATCAACCATTCAATTTCAATAAATCAAACTCAAAATTTTGATGCATCTTATTTTCCAGAGACCAAAATCAGCCAAAATTTGAACCCTCATCTTAATGGATCTAAATAAACTAACAGTTGATGATCAACCTCATAGTCAAAAGGTATATGTACTTGCAAAAAACTATGTACTTTCGCAAACTCTCCATTTTCAAAGTGATGATGTCTGTCTTGTCAAAAGCTGTAAATTGAAAAAAAAATCACTAAATCCCAAAACGTTGAAAAATAATGCAAGCAATCAATCTTTCAACTGAGAAATCACAGGTATAGATACAAGCTTTGAATAATGCAATAAATTAATTGTATTCAATTCCCTGAGACACTTGTCCCTAGAATTTCAATTGAGAAATCTTTCAATTTACTGAGACACTTGTCCCTGGAATTTGGAAAGAAATTCCAAACAAATGGACAGAAGATCGCCTCTATCACAAAGCCAAACCCAATTCAACTCGCAAAATACTACATCGATTTCTTGGCTAATTCGATATTAAAACAGTCGCATCTTTGTCCAGATCAGAAAATCAATAAAAATGTTTTGCATAGTTTTTCCTTAGGATCTATTGATTTGTTAATCATTATATTAAAGAAAAAAATGATAGTGGAAGTCTAAAGATGATTATGATGTAATCTGCTAATATGTTTATATATACAAGCAATCATAACAAACGCGTTATTTTTTCTTTACTGTTTTTGGCCTCGTCACATCTTGCATTGTCAATACACAACCATACACGTAAGTGCAAAATGGCGTCAATTGATAAGGGTGGAAAAAGCAATATAACATCTTTTGCAGGTAGGATCTGCTTTTCTCAGACATATACATATTTTATATATATCTATATATATATATATATATATCACAGAATCATAATCTAAATGGGACATCGAAGACAGGACTGCTTTCGTCCGCAGGAACAGACTGAAAAAGAAAAACAACAAAAAAGGGGGCGTGTAAGATGTTCAAAACTTGGAATTGTTTCCGATGCCAGATGTCCAGAAATCTGCCCCATTGTTGTTGGCTACATGGAGAGTACACGACACAGGAACTAGGCATAATCCTCTGCTCCTAAGGTCGTATTTCGCCTAATCTCCTTGCCCGTCCTGGACAAATTATAACATCCTTTAAGTGAACTAAATGGAAAATTTCATGGAGAAAATGACTTTAAAATTATGTTCTTCAGACTCCTTTTTAAAATGATTCCAACAGAAGATTGTAAGTCCCCTTCAAATTTTGTTACAGAAGAGCCAAAAACACTACAGCGATTACAGACACCTACTTAACAGGGGATACATACTGAAATAAAATTCAACCTCTCGTATGTGTTATTTTTCAGTATATCGAGAGGTTCATTTTCTCAAAATTTGCAGAGAGCATTTCATTTTTGATTGGCGGAATTTATTAAACATGAAAAACGTTGTGACCTCAGTAAGACGGGAAAAAGATTTGAATTACCTTCTGGCTGGAGGGAATGCCTTTGAGATAAGGTGAGCTCAATACCTGCAAAACACGACACAGATTAAAAAGGATTATAAAGGATTATAGCAAAGCTTTGTAAATATTATTGCTACAGAAAAGAAACCCTAACTGATCAAATTTCCAAAGAAATTTGAACCAAAGAACTAATCCCCACACAAAGAACTAATCTTTTTTTGTGGATTTGTTAATAAGTGACTTGTGGATGTGAGGGATGAAACCTCCACCTGCTATGGTACCTTTGATCAAAGTATCAAGTTCTTCGTCTCCTCTAATAGCGAGCTGCAAATGCCTTGGGGTGATACGTTTAACCTTGAGATCTTTTCTGGCATTTCCTGCAAGTTCTAAAACCTCTGCAGTGAGATACTCCAGAATGGCTGCAGAATAAACAGTTGTAGTTGCTCCCACCCTTCCATTTGCAGATACTCCAGACTTTAACAGACAGTGGATCCGTCCCACAGGAAACTGCAATAAGAACAAACAATTCACAAACAGTTCAGTCCACCTATTACAGGAATCTTATGGAGTTCTTGTTCACAGGAATTCTGAACTGTTCCAAAGCTTCAATGAAGATGTTTCTCCCGGGAAGAAAGAAGTTAGAATTACTTCAGTTGAATCAAGATTTTGACAAGAAAATTTATAGAAAATAAATAGATACAATTGTAAGTCAAAAAACCAAAACAGAGTCCCAGAGAGTTCAACATAAAACAGAGTTTCACAGAATTCAAGATATTACAGAAACCTTATGGAGTTCTTTCTCACAGGAGTATTTGAACTATTACAAAGCTTCATTGAAGATGTTTCTTCTAAGAAAATAGATTCCTAGAATTACTTCAGTTGAATCTAGACTTTGACATGAAAATCTGTAGAAAATAAATAACTACAAATGCAAGTCAAACCACTGAAAATCCTGTTCCAAAGTGATTGAGGCCTGTAATCTCCAATTCCAGGTATTCTTGACTTGGATTTGTATCAAAGGTTGCAAGAAAGATAGAGATGTTTTTCCAAGATAGCATGAATAGCTAGGTACAGGAGACGAATGGCTAGATTTATCAAACAGTCTACTGGGAGATGGGGTAATGGGAACTCAAATCAAGTGTACAAGGTGGCGATGCATTCCATTCTTCAGAATACAACAAAGGATGTATGTCAGCCCCTAGGCTTCTCTGGAAGATTCAGAAGCTGGTACATCAAAGGCATCTCTTTGCCGTTTACAGGAGCGACCCATGGAGGCATTGCCCATATTAAGTATCAAGGGATCTAGATCACACATGCTTTTCCTCTTCCCAAATAATGGCGGGTGCGCATAGTCGCAGGTTGTGTCATTTTGAATGTTCTGAGCCATTGAAGAAGAGGGGAGGGATCTTTTGTCCAGAGCAGAAGCGAAAGAAAAAATATTGTTCCACGAGCTCGGCCCTGACCATGGTTATGGGCATTGAATAACTGGACTGCTTCCTCTAGCTGCCAGTTGCTCGCCTGCAGAAACTACTGTGCCCTGTGCTTCTAAGTCCGAGGAGGAAAAAGATACCTGTGGTGTGCTAGTGTAGGTTTCACCTCGAGCACCAGAAGAGCGAGGTTGCAGAGCGCCAACGGCAAAGGGAGAAATGAAAGGCATGTTTCGAAGTTGGGGAGAGGTGCAGGGATCTGCTTGAAAGGTGTGGGGATCGACCCTGGAAAGTGTAAGACAAGCGTAACAGGAAGAGAGAAATGTCAGAACTGAATTGGACAGATGTCAGGTTCATGAATTAATAAACATAACAATATCATAACAATAAACAGAAATTGCACGATTCTCATTTAAATGCCCGCTTCATGTGGACGCCAGGTGTCAACTTTACAAACAAAAAGACGACGAAAGTCTCTTTTAACTTGCACTTGCATATGGAACACGGGACATATCCTCTTCCTCTTCTTGTGTCTTAGGACATTGTTTAGCATATAAATTTACACCTACAGGAATAGGAACCTTCACCGGTTTACTATCCTGCATATTAAACCTCTGTAATATTATCTCGACATACTTCCTCTGGTTTAACCAGAGATTCCTCTTTTCCCGATCTCTTTTAATTTCCATGCCCAAAAGAGAGCATCAAAATCTTTTAACTTCTTTATTGATAAATGAAAAATGGTAGATGTTGAAACCACAAACAACACCTATACCTAGAATAATTGAAGAGGAGGAACACACCAAGTTCCTTCAAGGCTTGATCATTTCCTAAACTTAGACTCTCTCTTACTATTTGGTTTTCATATCGATGCCTCAATCCTAGCTAGTCATGAGACCAATCATTGGTTGATTTCTTTGGAAATGGATTGGTCGGCGTACCCAAGGAGCAAGCCTTTTCGCTTTGAGGCCTTCTGGTTGTGTCATCCTATCTTTCTCACCAATAAAGAAAATTTGTGGTATGATTCAACATCAATCACAAGAAATGTCAGGTATCGTTTTGAGCAGAGGTTAAAGTTTATCAAACAAAAAGTCAAATAATGGAACAATAAGGACTTTGACAACATTTTTCAGGACAGGCTCACATTGAAACCTAATTGAAAGAGGTTCAACAAACCATTATATCAATAGGAATCACTTCCCACTTAAAATAAATTGAGAGTACTCTTCGACATCAACTACACGAGAGATTGGATCAAGAAGAGACTCTTGAGACTCTCTACAGACATAAATCATGAATCAAATGGATAAAATATGGAGAGAGAAACACCAAGTGTTTTCATATATCAATGATTAATTATAGGAATCAAAACAAAATCCATTAGTTGTGTGCTGACAACAATCAATGGGTGGAGGATCATAATGACATGTCTAGTCTCTTATCTAGACACTTCAGTGACCTCCTATCAGAATCTATTCGTAACATAGTGCCAACTATTAGGAAAATCACACAACATATTCCTAAGCTCATCTCAGATGACTAGAATGCAATACTCTCACATCCATTCTCCTTGCAAGAAGTTGAAGCAATAGTCATGAGTATGCCACGGAACAAAGCACCATGACTAGATGGATTTACAAAATAATTCTATCAAGCATGTTGGCCTATCATTGGCCACGATGTATGGAAAGTTGTTGAAGACTCCAATACTTCTGCCTCTCCTCTTTCATCCTTTGATTCCACTTTCATTTTCCTCATGCCGAAGTCTAGAAAATCCTCCAAACCCTCAAAATTTAGACCCATTTCATTATGCAATGTGATCTACAAAATTATCTCCAAAATGGTTTCCAATCACCTCAAACCTCTTCTCCATGGTATAATTTCTCCTAATAAATTCATTGTCCATTCCATATGCAGCTTCCAGTTCTTTTACATAAGATAGTCTAGTCATGCTAAGGACCTTGACTATTAGTTTTGTGTCTCTAGGAAAAATATTTGGTTATCATGTAGCATTTTGCAAATCATTTCCACTCTTGCGTCTGGTTTTGAAAGACATTTTAGTTAAAGTTATTATATGTAATCTCAAGACTTTAAATTGGTGGTTTTGGGTTGGTTTCCCTAATGGGTAGCCCTTAATACCAAGTAGAATTGTTTGTACTCGTTATCATCAACAATTGAATGTCGAGCCTTATAATTTTTTTTTAATTAATAAGCACATAAAAACTTAATACTTACAATATAACATGTTTCTTAACCATGGATATCCATGCCAACTTTACCATGGATGTTATTAACTTGTAAATAAGTTTTTTTTAAATACCATGGCTTATCAATAACACAAGCCAAAAACCATAACTCATTTCACAATCCAAATAAAATGTAAAATATTTTAGAGATTACATATAGCAGTGATTATATACAGTGAAAAATCTCCAACAAATGGAGAGAGAGAGAGAGAGGGAGATCATGGGTAGGGATAACGAGAGAGGGTGGGAGATAGTGATAGAGATGGAGTGGAGAGAGAGAGAGAGAGAGTGATGAAGAGGAGAGACACAGAGAGAGGGAGGTTTAAGAAAAAGGGAGAGGGAGGAATAAAGAGAGAGAGAGGAGGGGAGGGAGAAGAGAGTGGGAGTGAGATAGAGATGTAATTTGAGGGGGGAGAGAGAAAGGGAAGAATAAAGACATATAGAGATAGAAATACAGAGAGAGGGAATGAGAAAGGAGATATAAGGAGAGAGGTGGAGAGGATAGGAAAGGACAAAGAGGGATAGAAAGATAAAATAAAAAGGGCGACATATAGATGGACGGGGAGAGAGGGGGAGAGAGAGAAAGAGAGAGGGAGGAAGATAGTGCCAGAGTTGGATGATAGAGAAAGAGATATGTGTGGGAGAGAGAAAGTGAGGTGGGAGAGAAAGCGAGAGAGAGGAAGGAAGATAGGGAGGGATAAAGTAGAGAAGGAGGGAAGAAAGAGAGAGGGAGATATGGATCCATCCTAGATATGGTATGTGTGTATCTAAAAAGTAGCGTAGATCCATCATAACACTAGATCTATATCTTTTCACTTTAAAAGATGTTTGTATCTCAAGAGATTTGATCCCTCTCGATGCTTGATATATTGGGGGTTAAGATCGATCCAAGCTAGTTTAAAATATATTATAGAGATTAGAGTTTCTTCATCTAATCCGTGGATTAAGGAAATCTTCTAGTCGAATATGAAATGATTACATTTTTAAAAACTCACATAAAACTCTATTTGTACTTCAATGACACTTTAATATACAATAATAAATTTTACACGAGAAGCATTTACATGGAAAGTAAATTGGAGGCTTTACCTCATGTCAAGGGAATTGTTAATGCCCTAGAATATTTGTGATTCATATTTTGAAATGTTGAAACAAAAGAATATTATGTTGCTTTCTTTATTTAACATTATTGATAATGGTTAAATTTAAAATATTATTTCAAAGATGGATAGAATTGCATCACAATCAAAATAAGGAAGTTAATGGAATACATAATGATGTAACAAAATATATAATTTGAAATAATGATTCCATATAGGCAAATTGAATAGAAATAAGTGGAAAAACTTGTGAGGAGTTTTTTTTTTAAACCGGTTTAATTCCTTGCCCCAATCGAGGCTATATATTGGACATGATGATGATGTAGTCTCGCCCAAACTTACAAAAAAATCGTTATTATTGATTATTATTACCAATATTTTAATATTAAATCTTACTAATATTAATATTAACAATTATATAAC